>PVHP010001511.1:0-107136 GCA_004024765.1 Zapus hudsonius | reverse complement strand
ATCTCTATGATAAACTGTGGTCATTGCAAAACAAAAAAATAGGCTAAAGTAGAAATAGAAGGACACAAAAGTAAAAGTAGAAAAAAACCTAAAGCCACCTGATTAACATTGACATAAACCTTCTGTGAGAACTGAACAACATAAGCCTGTGATGAGTTTGCTAGACTTTATATTAAGACATTAACTTCCAACTATAGGAAATAAATTGTAAGCTCCCAATTTTACTTTTCTACCAAAAAATTTAAAAGG
The DNA here is from genome assembly GCA_004024765.1 of Zapus hudsonius. Classification (NCBI taxonomy): domain Eukaryota; kingdom Metazoa; phylum Chordata; class Mammalia; order Rodentia; family Dipodidae; genus Zapus; species Zapus hudsonius. Next base: position 106,887 of record PVHP010001511.1, on the reverse strand, counting down.
TGGAAGAAGCCACAGTATCTGAGTTGTGGCATAAAAGAACTGGAGAAGCCAGGTTGGCAGAGACAAATAAAATATTATTAAAATCAAGAGATGTAGGAAAACAAGATTGTTAAAGTGGGAATGAATAAAAGAAATGTACATCAAGCTAAGAGTCTATGGGCTGGAGAGATGGCTCAGCGGTTAAGGCACTTGCCTCCAGTGCCTAAGGCCCTGGGTTCAATTCCCCAGGACTCACATAAGCCAGACCCACAAGGTAGTGGCCCTGGTGTTCTCTCTCTCTCTCTCTCTCTCTCTCTCTCTCTCTCTCTCTCTTTCTCTCTCTCTCTCCTTGAAAATAAATAAATAAACTTAAAAAAAGAATCTAGCAAAATTTTGCAGTAAAAATGTATGAAATTTAAAGAAAAAACATAGTCTGAAAAGGAAATATCTAAAATTGCTTATATTCAGAGATCACATGTTTATCCAAGTGAACAATTCAAAGGGATTTTTTAAAAAATTCAAAAACAAAATGAGAAACAATTGCATAACTAAGAATGTTATGTTAAGTGAACTTTCAAAAATATCCTCCTTACCTTCATAAAAGCTTTGTGATTAGAATTTGTGAGGTTTTTGAATGAAAAAAACACATTTTTGATTGTTAAAAGTATTAAACCCTTCAGTAATATTTATCTTACATATTGGCATATTTTTATTGTCAGAAGTCACTTGTATGGGGGCTGGAGAGATGGTTCAGTGGTTAAGGCACTTGCCTCCAGTGCCTAAGGCCCCAGGTTCAATTCCCCAATACCCACATGAGCCAGACCCACAAGGTGGTGGCTCTGGTGTTCTCTCTCTCACTCTCTCTTTCTCTCTCTCTCTTTCTCTCTCTCTCTCTGTATCTCTCTGCTTGAAAATTAATAAAATATTAAAAAGAAGAAGTCACTTATATGTAGCTGAAGACAGAAAGAACTGGAAGAAGTGTATTTGGAAGCACGTTCCAGTGAAAAGCCACATAGGTTCTTCACCTCTGTCTCAATGAGTTGAATTTGGTGTTATTAAGAATTTTGTTATAATGCTCTGTGTCCCTTTTTTCTTCACTTTCTCAGCAAAATCATGCTTAGTTACAACATCCCCACCACTCCAACTTTTCAATATTCTTGGCTATCATGTATCAGGATATTTCTCCAACATTGGATGGAAAATATCCCAAACTGCATCACCAGCTACGAAGTGTTGAGAATACAAATGTTTGTGCCAAGGAAGCATACGCTGAGGTCAGAGTCCGCTGGAAGCATAAATGAAATGCTTCATAAACCATCCCAGAGTCCGTATTTGCTGCAGAGACAATCCATAGTCACTAAGGCAGAAAAATAAACAGTAATTTTAAGAGACAACTGATAGATTGTTGCATGAACTCATTAAATCTATTGGGTCCTCTGGAAAAGAATGTTACATGTGAGCACACCCGAAAATTCTGACTCAGTTATGATTATAATGTGTTTCTTTGTCGTCTAAATCCAAGATACGCATGGAAACAAAATGCAGACTCATTGGATCTGTGTCTTTTATTTCAGTGCCCTCACCTTTTGTTCTACTCTAGAAGCAAAGTGTAGATGCTCAATGAAGTTGTTGGTTGATATGTGAATATCAAAAATAAGAACAAATGATGATATTCACCAAAAATTCACTTTCTCTGTAATGTAAGTAGTTAACAGAACGAAGAAAAATCTGTTGAAGCTAAATGTCTCCAGTATGAATTTCTTCTTGTATTTCATAATCTATAATACATTTTTGTAACATAGAGACCATTATATATCTTTTACCTACTTAAAGTAAACTATGTAATAATAAACATTTACAGAAAAATTATGACCTAAAATATCTGCCATTTAATTTATTTCCTAATTTCTAGCGATTGCACCACTATTATGCACACACACACACACACACACACACACACACACACACACACACACACACACAAAGCCAGAAAAATGAACCCCGTGTAGCCAGGAAAAGAATCCAGTCCCTGGATCAGAAGATTGTGCCACAGAATATCAATATCACAAAAACTGCAAGTTGAGGAAACTATTTCCTAAAGACCCAAGCTTGCTGATTACTAAAGTTTGCTGTTAATATTTTTCTTATAATTCATCAACATTCCAACACGACTATCTCAGTTCTGTTTTCCAGTAGCTGGGTAGACATAAAGGTGAAGAAGTATTGGAAGAGCCCCATTCTTTACTGGTCTCCAAGGATTCACACAAAGTTTGAGTCTGTAATTAGGTATATATCATACAGATAGTTAGTTAGGCATATGCAACAGACTATGATAGTGTCTTTTGAAGACATAAGAAAGGGGTCTGGAGGATGTAAGAACCAGGCTATGGAAAGAATGTAAAGAGAGAAATTAAAATAATGTATACTTTATGTCCACAGTGAAATGTTTTTAGTATACCTGTCATGGGGAAGATACATTATTGAAATATTATGATTACTATTATTTTTTAAATAAATATTTATTGTCCATAATGAGTTACATTATTTTGTGGGCAAACAATGAGTTATCCCTTATTCCCCAATTCCCCCCCTCCCCATCCCTGATCAGTTGGATATCCTCCTCCGTGGGCTGTTTGTATTAGTCCTTGTGGCAAGGGATCCTGGATATCCTATTACTCAGCCCGTAAGAAACCATTTTAAGACATTCCTACCCGTTTTTATTGTGAGCGTTAATAAAGATAAATTGTGATAATGAATTCAATTTCTCTCTTTTCCTTTAACACTTTATCCTCTGTCCCCTTGCCTTCAAAGTGAGTTTCACATGATCTGTTATCTATTTTACTCACTTGCCTTTTAATTTGATATAGCTAATTTCCCTGAAAAGAGACCTGTGCATGAAGCAGCTCATTAAGAGCTCTTCAGAGGAAGATAGTGAGAAGCCTGCAATGAGAGCCTCTTCCTACTGGGGTCCTGGAGTTTAAAAGCATGTGAAGCTCACCCTGTGAATTAACATGGGGGACTTGACTGAGTGTATGGATTTTGACTGCAGAGCAAGGCATCCAATTTTCTTCTGACTTTTAATTCACATGATCTTAAACTGTGATAAAAGCCACAGGAGAGGATAATGGCAGTAAAAAGAAGAATAAGCTTTTTAAAACATATTTTATTCATTTGTTGAGAGAGAGAGAGAGAGAGAGAGAGAGAGAGAGAGAGAGAGAGAGAGAGAGAGAGAGAGAGAGAGAGAGAAGAATACACCATGGGCATACAGCCAGGGCCTCTGGTCTAATGTGGTTACTGGGGAATCAAACCTGGTCCAGCAGGCTTTGCAAGCAAGTACATCAAACCACTGATCCATTTTCTCAGCCAAAAAATATGCTTTTAAAATTAGTGTATTTTGTGAGAAAAGAACAAACAAGAAATGGACCCAAGATCTCTGGAGGTCTACTTTAAATTCATAACTGGTTGTGTAGTAAAAATATTTCTTTTCTTGAAAACTTAGAAATTTGACTTATATTATTATTGACTTAGGGAACATAGGTTTGGCAAAGAAACCCAACATCTTCTTATTAGAAAGCAATCAGCAAATTAACTATAACAACAACAGCAGAGGGGACGCAGTGAATCCAGCTGTACTTGGTGGTCTGTGGGGGACATGCTAGTAGATGTACAGACTGAGCATGCCTGTGGGGAAAAGCTGAAGCAGCCAAGAGGTAATTCCAGAAACTCATGATTTTCAGAGGTAATAGTCAGAACCCTTCTCTGCTCACTCACACTTCTCAAAACTGCACTCCTAGTTCTTGCTAATCTGGCACACACTAGCACAGGGACAACTCTGCTCTCTGTATGTATGATGCACTCAAACCAAAATGTTTCTAAAGACTTTCCCCATACAGCTTAGAAATCTGCTAATGTTACCACTGTAACCTTTAAAAATTGCATTGCTTAGATTTCTCTTTATTTGTGTGATCGATTTTGCTTTCTATGGTCCTTATTAAGTTCACCAATGCCCAATTCTTTGATTCAAACTCTGGATTGAAAATATTGAGATAATTGTGAAATTAACTGTGCTTTCTTCTTGAAAACACCCAGGACATTTTGGGGCCTTCTTGACATATGGCTATGGTTATATTAAATTATTTATTATCATTTATTTTATTGTGCCTAATAAAATTAACTCCAGAGCAATATAAGAATGGAAAATAAGCTTTGAAATATTAGACCATCCATTGTCTACGCTCTTGGAGAAATGGACTTTGCAAAACTTTCTCAAATCCAGGAAGAACAAGTCACATAGACCTCTATACACATGCAGATTAACTGTCCTTTTTTCTCGGTTTAGCGCCAGAAATGTTTTTGTTTCAATATTTTTCAGATTGCGTAGTATTTGTTTGTCAACTTCAAGGCAAGGTATAACCTAAGTCTAAATATAACATTGATTTTTGTTTCAAATACTCCTTATTATACACCTAGCCTAAAATTAATTTGATAAAGCATAGTGTGTCTATATTTTAACTGAGGTCAGTGTGGTGTAATGTTGGGTTTTAACAGTTTTGTTTTCTACTATGAGGAAGGAGGAAAGGATGGAAGGGGAAGAAGCAAAAACGAGAAAGGGTATTAAGTTCACAAGGAAGGGGAAAGATATTCTAGTATGTAGAATCTTTATTAAAATATAAACATATACATGTATATTGATATACTTGAAAGCAGGAGAGAGAGTATTTTGGAAAGGAGACAAATTAGTGTGTGTGTTGGAGAAAACAGGAAGTGTAATGGAGAGATGAATCTGAGAATATATAATATATATGAAAAAACATGATGAAATTACACATTGCATGTTAACTAATAATTTAATAAAAATAATTTCATACACCAATTCTAAGGTGTTTAGAATTTAATATTTTTAGATTATGGGTAGATACTCACTTTGCACTAACGTTGTTTTAATGTCAAATTACTGTTGTTTGAAATTTTGATGTATGATTGATATTTGATATCGCTAAGAAAACCAGACCATTATTTTAGTGTGAACATGGATTCTGAGAGCTCTTTCTTCATTCCTAACCAGAGAAACCTTGAAAGGTGCTTCATTTACAAAGGATTATCTACAAGTCAGGAAGACTAACTTAACCTTGGCAAGTGTCCATCTGACAAAGAGTAGATGACACAGCTCTCAGGCAGGCCAAAGCCACAGCGGCATTCTGATAGCACATATCCAAACCCACAAGGCTTCTCTGCGTATTACTCACAATTTGCTGTGAAGGCCTGGCTAGACCTAGCTTAAGTGAGCCAGCCAGGAAAAGCCAGAGTGTCTGATAATATATCAGACCTGAATCCATTTCATTAATTTTACTGCCATTATACAATCCATATCTTTGTTTCCCAAAGGTCTGACCCAAAATTCAACTATAATTTGTCATTCCAAACTTTAATATGCTCACTAAGGACTTTGGGGGATACTTTCCTAAGATGGTTGAAATGGTAAAATTTAATTTTCAGAAAGCCATTGCTAACATGAATTCCACTCTAGCCACAAAATATTTATGGTGACATTGAACACCTTCTACTATGCTTTTTTCATGATGATTTCATCCAAGTCGATTGATTATCTTTTTTGAGGTGACTTCAGTTCCCTTCACATAGTTTAAAGGCTAGGATGAACTAGAAATAGTTTGGTCATTAAGGAAATGGACTTCAAAAAATAGATACTTCTGTTAGAATTGTGGCATCATCACTTATAAGGTCTGTACCTGTAGAAAAATAAAATTATCTCATTTTGTCTCTAGTTATCATCTGTAAAATAGGAATTAAATTATAAATTTCACAGTGCGATTGTGCACACTACTCATTACCAAATGCTAGGACAACATTTACGGCCTAGAATACAGTAAGAAAGCAAACACTGGTGATGAAGATCTTAATGAGAATGATGATATCTTAATGAGAATGATCACACCTTCATTTGGGAGATGTACCATGAATTCCACCAGAGAGAATTCCACACATTGTAAGGTTTTTGCTTCCCCTTTTTTCCTATACGCCCCTTTTAGGAAATGAAACTTTCCTTAAAAATCATTTCATTTTATAATTGATGTAGTGTGTTTTTTGTAATGAGTTAGAAAAACCTACTCATGTAGGATGTATTTTTTCCCACATTTTCTTTTTTTTTTTTTTTGCAGTAATAAATGATGGTAAGTACAACATACTTACTTGAACATACAAGTAAGAACTGGGGTCCCAGAAAAGCAGGAACAAAGAGCTGACAAAGTTTACTGTGAAAAGGGTCACATATACAAGGGTCAGAAAAGGCAGAGTAGAATTTTGCTTTTAAAAACAAAGACCATTAAGCATGAAAGAGAATGAATTTTAGAGGTAAAGAAAATATCAGGGATACATTTCAAAGTTCCACTCATGTGATCCAACCAGAAAGTAGTGGCACCAAGAAGTTTTATCTATGATTTCATAAGCACCAAGCCAATACGCTTTCCTCTGCCTTACATGGTAGATGCGGAAAAATAATAAAAAGTAATTTCTACAAGTTTGAATTTTAATTCAATAAAGCATTCACACAATAAATGATTTGTGGTACAAAAGATATATTTTTTGGTCATTACATTTTCCTTTAAACTAGAGAAATTTTCCTTTGCTATACTTATCAGACGATTGTGTAGAAAAGTATAAAATCAGAAGGGCTGAAATATTGATTCAAAATGAGGAGATAAATATAATAGAAAGAGTAAGGACATAAAATTTGCATGAAAATAGGAATTCCAGCAGGTGAATATGGAATAAATCTTTAACAAAAGAAAAGATTCATGATACAAGAAATCATTATAAATTGCATAAAAATTGATCTGTGAAAGGAACCTTAAACAATCAGAAGTAAAAGTAAGAAAAAATCCATGCAGTGAATCATCTTATAATTATTTGATTAAAGGAGATCCACATCATAATTAGATACTCATTAGACTAATGGCACTTCTGGAACACTCATTTGCAAATTAAGTAAATACTTACTGAACAACAGTATTCTATCAGCGTTTGAGAGTTAGGAGTCATCGGTAAATTTAACAAAGAAAATTCTCCCTAGGAATTCATGTTGGTGGGTACAGTGAGCAGTGGACAGGGGAAGGGAAAGAAAGGAAGTAGACAATACATTGTGAACATGATAAATACAAGTATGTTATCATTAAGATGCAATAGTAATTAACATGGCAAAATGATAAACCACACCAGGACACCAGCAAAGGATCTATGTGAGGGGCATATTTGAATGGAGGGATCAGCTTGTGACTGATTTGCATGAACACAGATGAGAGTTGAAGGTGTTGGTCATGCAGATGCCTGGAGAGGAAATGTCCTCAGCCTAGTTAAGTAGAGAAAATACCTAGAAGTGCACAGAGGAATGTCAAGGGTGCAGTGTGCAATGGAGTGCCATGAAGGAGATAGTAATAACAACCAAAATTCACACTCATGGCTTCTCTGGGGAAGGAGTAGCCTCTTAGCAGAGAAGACATAAAAAATGGCTCATTTAAAAACTACAACCCTGTTTTGAGAATAAAAATTAAAAGGGGAAGGAAGGTTGGCTTTCATTGAAGGCACAGTAAAAGTCCTTATTGGTCTGGGCAGAAGAGGAATCCACTGCTAACAGGAAAAGCATGGGGAAAGAATACTTTGACAGAGACTCAGTTGTTGCCAATTATTTGAAGTAAACTGGTACATCCATGTGAGTTGCAAAGCAGTTAGAAGAGAGTGCAGAGATGAAGAGCTCCCTTCATGACAGGTTTCAGTTGGTTATCAGTGTAGAACAAAATGGTCTGAAGGGATTCAATAACTTGAAGAAATCTACAAAAGAAGGAAAAGAAGCTCTGCTGGAATCCTCACAGGATCAGCTCACATTGTGATTGGGGAGAATAGATGACAAGCTTAAAGTCTCCTTTGTCACTTTGTGAAGTGTGTGTGTATATGTCTAAGAAGCTCTCGGTATTGAACTGATATGTTTCCTTAGTCTGAGAAATACTAAGGTTTCATATCATTCAAACAACATGTTGCTCTATTTTAAAACACTGGATATATAATACAGACTAGTAAAAAAGTTTGACAAAGTTATTTTTTAAACATCTTTCTGAAGAAAATTGAAGCATTTCTCAAATCCTTTTGAATGTTAGCTCAGTTATTTTCTCCTTTTGAAATTTTGAATATATACCTCATGATTACAGTCTGAGGTATACGATTAATATGAATGTATAGTAACTACATCTGATTTAACAAACTATCCTCTCTCTCTCTCTCTCTCTCTCTCTCTCTCTCTCTCTCTCTCTCTCTCTCTCTCTCTCTCTCTCTCTCTCTCTCTCTCTCTCTCTCTCTCTCTCTCTCTTCTTTTTTGGCTTTCTACTATTTCTTTGCACTATCTCCAGATTTCACCTCCTTTTTTTTTTTCTTTCTTGCCACCAATATCTAGGCATATACTCAAGATAACCCTCCTAAATTAAAAAGAAAATATTTAAATTTTTACCAAGTGTTTGCTGCTGGGAACAAAGCTCTGAAAGGACAGTGCACCATAGGCAGACCAGAGGAGTGTAGGAATTAACCGGCAAAAATAGTATTGAGTATAGATGCCCACCTGAAAAAGTAGACTAAAGTTTACAAAATCATTTCAGCACTTTAAAGCAAGAATAAAAGAATCAGATTAAATGTTGCTGTCAATATTTCTGTAATAAATAACCAGTGATACTGGACCACGCGATAAGATTGTTTTCGCAATTCTAATGACACCTAGAAAGAGACAAATGAATAATCATAAAGAGAGGAACTTAGAGTATTAGTGATAAAAAAAACCTATCAAGGATTCTAAGCTCAGAAAATCTTGACATTTAAAAATATATTTTTCAATATCTTAAAAGTAGTGGGGAAAGAGAGCTACTACAAAAATAAGCGGTGTGACCCACGTGTGAAATGGATACCACATGGTGTTTTTGACTCACATTCACAACACCTTTCACCACTCTGCTCCTGGCTGTAATTCACTGGTCATTTCCACATATTCAGCTCCTTTTGCATTACATTTACCAGGTTAGGAGAGTGTCAAACTCTTCAAAGGGATATTAAATAAGAGGATTTGTGTCGATGATCGCAAAACAAGTTCCATGCTAGAACTTCTTTTGGCCTTTTATCAACTCATTTAGCAATATAAAGAAACCGAATCTAAAACAGATAGTAATTTATCAATGGAGGTAAAGAAATTATGTGTAGGAAAAAAAATCATCTCATCATGGAGTGGGATTTAATTTAAATTTGTACTATAATAAGTTTTGACTTTAGAAAATAAACTAAACAGTTTTCTAATTCAATTATAGAGGGCAACCTTTGGGCATTCATTAGGTTTAATATAAAATTAAGAAAATGGGCTGGAGAGATGGCTCAGCGGTTAAGGCACTTGCCTCCAGCGCCAAAGACCCCGGGTTCAACTCCCCAGGACCCACATGCACCAGACCTACAAGGTGGTGGGTCTCTCTCTCTCTCTCTCTCTCTCTCTCTCTCTCTCTCTCTCTCTCTCTGCTTGAAAATGAATAAATAATATATTTAAAATATTAAGAAAATAGAAGATCTAGGATATGAGGAAGACAGGAAGGGTCAACCAAAATTAAGCATATGTAAGAAAAGGAAGGAAGGAAAGAAGGAAGAGAGGAAGGGAGGAGAGAAGGAATTAAAGAGAGAAAATGACAAGCACCTTTGTTGAAAGAGGGTCTCTAATTGACCTGGAGTTGGCCAAGCAGTTGAGAATGACTGCAAAGGAAGCTGCAGAGACCCTCCTGTTTCCCTTTCCCAAGGGATGCGGTTACAAGCATGTACCATCACTGGCTTTTTATAAAAGTGTGTTCTGGGGATCAAACTTGGCCCTCACTTGCACCACAACCATTTTACTGGAAAAATTATCTTTTCATCCCATGGGCCAAACATTTAAAAAATTTCATTTTACATTGCCATCATCAACATTTTAGTAGCTACATGAAACAATTTCACTTGGTGTTTTAAGTTTGTGACTATTTTTCTTAACCATAAATTGTATTTTTTATTCATTAATTCACTCTAGTTTCAAAGTTTCACTACTGATATATCTTAAACACACCCAGAGGTAAAATTCACAATAGAAAAAAATGGGTTAAAATTTCCTTTAATCAAGGGATGGTCAGAGGTCCTGAAGACATGGTATGGTAGCCTCATGGAAAGCCAGATTATTTAAAAGTCAGATCTCAGACATGAACAGAAATAAAGGAGATGGAAGACATTGGGGAAATCTCTGAAGCACATGTTTGGCTATGCGTTGAAAAGACATAAGTCCTGTGTTTTATGGAGGAGGCTTCCTTTTGAAGAAACTGAATTCAACACCCAGAATTGCCTTAAGTAAAATAAATTGTTAATACTATATTGACTTAGTGTATCTTAACATAGAGAAATTAAGACATTGTAGTCAAGAGCCTAAACTCTGGGGTTTGAATAAAGGCTAAATTTGGTTCCAAAGTATAGTAACTTTGTGACAAGGGACAGATATAATACAATGGGCATAGTTGTTGAGAATTGTTGCAGTCAGCTTTCTCTGTTGCCACAATTAGTGAAGACATCAATCTATGAAGCAATACACGGTAAATCATATTGTTATTGCTATTTTAATTTTTTTTTAATTTAGATAGGGTACAACCATGATGAACCAATATGAATATCTTCTTAGGCTAAAGAGATGGCTCAGCAGCTAAGGCACTTGCTGAGCCTAGTGACCTGAGTTTGATTTCCTATGATCCACATAAAGCCAGATGCACAAAGTGGTGCATGTATCTGTATTCTGTTTGAAACAGCTGGAGGCCCTGGCATGCCCATTCTCTCTGTCTCTCTTCTATCTCTCTCTCTCTTTCTCTCTCTCTGCTTGCAAATCAATTAAAAAATAAATAAAAAGAGAAGACTTCTAAAGTCCATGAAAAACTTGATATAATTTACACAAAAATATCTATTCATGCTGCAAACACTCTCTTAGATTGTAAATAGCTATAACTTTGTGGAAGACTATTAAAGGTTTCTTAAGCCTGTAAATGACAACATTTATATTTTACTATTTTATATATTTGTTTTTTCTCAATATGTTACTTTTAACATTACATTACACCTATACCACTTGAGTGTTGCTATCCATAACATGAAAGTTAGTTCTGGAATCAGGTATGCTAACATTCAAATTTTGTCTGCAACACTTTCTACAATATGTGGTAGATTTACATCAGTCTCTGAATATATAAATTTCAAGACATTCAAAAAGTTCATGACAATACTGCAATCATGAGATGAGGGCGTCTTTTGATTTTCAGACATTTTATTTATTTTTACTAATAAGCATTTTCTTTATTATTACTACATTGTAGCTCTTCTTTGGTTCATTTATTATTGTTTTCCAGACTAAATTTTCCAGATTTTCATTTCCATTCACTCCGCTCTTGAATCACCATTTTGAAGCCTCCACATTTCCACATGTCCAGCTCCTGCCCGTCTACACACATCCTGGATGCCTCCTCTCTTTACCAAGGTTGACAACTCAGTAATGCCCCAGAGAGTTTTCTGACTTGTCTCTCTAACATCTGTTTCCTGGTAATTTCTTGTTAAGTCATATTAAAAATGGCTTATATCACATCTCTAACATTCTGAAATTTTTAAAGTTTTATCATTGCCTATATATGCAAATGCAAAGTTAAGATTTCTCAAATTTGGCATTTCAATACTTTTTCACTTTACCCATTGCTGTTTTATTCTCTTCAATCAGCCTTTTATGGGTCATTTTACAAAATACCTTTTATAATAGTATTTAATTATATGAAGACATTTTATCCAAATATTCCACTCTTGCTGCTGAATATCTGTCAACATACCACGACCTTCACTATGAAGGTGTCTCTAAATTTACAGCCTTGGAGCTTTTGACTAATAAAGAAACATCCACTTAAACTGTCTGTGTTGCTCAACTGAATTCTTTCATTTTGGAAGAATCAAGAAACCCAAATAATAATACTAAAACCTAAAGTCATAAAAACAAACTTAAAAGGAAAATGCAGGAGAAAATGATCTGCTTTGGCTGGGAAGACAGAGGCAATATATAACTCACAAGCTAAATCCGAACTTGCACTTGAGTTTTTGTAATGGGTGATGAAAGGATATTTTTACATTCTTTATGTGACTGAAAATATAGACAACAAAACTCATAACATGAAAATTATATGAATTCAATTTTTAAGTAATTATTCTAAGAAGAAAGCCACAAGCCACATACATTCATTCACATATTTCTCATGGCTCCTATCCTTATGCAATTGTAGGGATTGCTGATTAAGAAAGGTGGTTTGATGCATAAAGTCTCAAATATTTACTATCTAGCCATTAAAGTACTCATTGGCTAAGCAAAGCCATGACAGCAAATGCAAAACTAAAAAAAAAAAAAAAAAAAAAAAAAAAAACAGTGAGTGGAGAATGGTGGCTGGCACATTACTCAGGAGGAGGTTCCATTCACCAGCCTGGCTATGAGTGAGTTCCACAGAAGCCCGAGATAAAGTGAGATGCTGCCTCAAAACAATGTCATAAAAATTGGCATCATTAAAATTTCAAACTCTGCTCTTAAAACACACTGTTGAGAAAATTAAAAACCAATTCACAGAATGTAAAAAAATGCAAATCAAATGTCAACTAAGACACATGTATGCATGGAGAAAAGAATCTTCAATCTCCATGATTGATAATCATTACCCCATATATATATATATATATATATATATATATATATATATATATATATATATTATATATATATACATATATGTATAAAGTCAGTGCACAAAAATAAAAATAAAATGTTTACTATATTTAGTTTTATGAAAATTCAAATGCACAGTTAGATATAATTTCAGAATGACAAAATTAAATGTAATGAACAAAAAAGAGTCTTAAAAATACAAGTACTGTTGTCAGAAAAATAAACTGATCCAAATAATATGGAAAATATCTTGGCACTAGCTCAAAAGTTTAAAAGTCATGGTCTGCAGTCAACACAGTCTTCGGTGTATATCTGAAAGTAATTCAGGCATTTATTTTAAAAGATTTATTCATATATGTGCACTAGAATTAAACACTTTCTTTTTTTTTTTTTTTTTTTGGTTTTTCGAGGTAGGGTCTCGCTCTAGCCCAGGCTGACCTGGAATTCACTGTGTAGTCTCAGGGTGGCCTTGAACTCAACAGCAATCCTCCTACCTCTGCCTCCCGAGTGCTGGGATTAAAGGCGTGCGCCACCACGCCCGGCTTAGAATTAAACACTTTCTGAATTACGGAATAAATGCTAGTCACCAATTTATACTGTGCATTGTGTTTGTGACTATAAAAATGGAAACTGTAAAAATGGAGACTGTAAAAATGGAGAGTTCACAGTTACAGTTCAGCAGTTATGATTATCTGCACAAACACACGCACACAAAACCAGGCCTGTCAACAATGCATCATGGATCATGGATGGGGAGGGGCTTATGAGGCTCTACCCTTCCCTGTTGAGTCCTAGGAGTCAGGGTAGGGAGGTAACTGTCTCTACTGGGGTAGTCACCAGTAAGTGATGGGTAGAGGATACTTCAGCAGAAAGAAAAGGGAGAGAAAAGAGGGTAATGGGAGGTATGTGTGAGAAAAAAAAAAAAAAATATATATATATATATATATATATATATTTGTCGAAGAATCAATTAAAGATCTAAACAAGAGGCAATCAAAGAAAATTAAACTGAATTTGATAAGTTACCAGAGCCTTTTCAGAGTATGTAGTGGGAAGAGTAGTGTTCTGACGTAATGAGCTATACTACCAGTAGATGAAATGTAGTTAAGGATTTTTAACATATTTGAGAAAACAGAAATGTAGATTATCGCAATCTCCACAAGCAGGACATTTCACATAATTTAAGAAGGTACACTTTCTGTTTCATGTAAGAAAAGTTAATTATTTTTTGTAAGTACCTGATTCTTCTGTCTTTAAACTGGATGATCTGTCTATTTGATCCGTCGTCCTTATTTGCTCCTTTATTACAGGAATTTCTGGAAAGAGTCAGTGCCTATCTACAAATTTTCTTCAAACTGTAGAAATAATTATGCATACTTGTCTCAGAGAGCTCTCCCTGGTCACCAGAGCATGGTAATTCATTAAGTCCATCTTAAATTCATTCACAGATAGTTTACGTGTGTGTTTCCTAGTCATAGGTCTAGAGTGAGCTTCCTTTACAAAGTAGACTAAGGATCATTGATTATTCAGCACATAGCCTATTCAGCTGATACATGTCCCATATCCCAGACCGAACTTCTGCCTCACTGGTTGCAAAGTTCTCATTTTTGAAGTGGCAGAGTCATAAAACAGAGCAAATGATCCTTATGTGCAGCCTCATGCAGCAGCACACCTCAAGGTCCCCAGAAGTAATGTAGTAATAACTCTTCCGTTTTAAGTACCCACAATTGACTATTGTTATCTTACATCTACTCTCTTGCTGATCTTATCATTCATGAATCTTGTAAATAACTCTTATTTTCACATATCTGTATAATGGAAAGCCAGTCTTTACCAAACATTAATTTATAAAGCGGATATACATTCTACGTCTCCCTTAATATATAAGTACTTTGTAGAGAATATTTCATATCCAAGAAATGTCACATATTTTAATGTTAGTACAGTCTTCTTTCTATAAGATAAGCTGAGGATGGAATCATGTATAGTGGAATCATTTAGCTCCATATTTCTTAGATTTTTCAGAAAAAATCCTAGAATTGGAGTATATTAAAAGATTTTGACACTGAAAATTATCTAGATGAATCTCATATTTAAACGAAAATAATATAGGAAGAGGAGGATTAATGTACTGAAGTCATCAACTGTTTTAGCAGTGAATTAATTTAGAATGACTACATGCTTCAGGTCCATTGCAACCCCAGTTTTCACCTATGCATTAATCAAATATTCCATCGAAGGGTCACATGTGCCAGGTACAGGGACTACATGGGTGGGGCATGAGTACAGCCATCAGGAGTCTTGCAGATGGCGAAGAGGCACCAAGACACACATTTCACAATGCAATCAATCCTTGGTGTTGGTACGTCTTTCCTCAAACAAGTTAGCTATTAAAAATACAAAACAAAAAAATATTCATGACATTACATCAAAAGAGGTAGGGTCACACTCTAGCCCAGGCTGACCTGGAGTCACTATGTAGTCTCAGGGTGGCCTTGAACTCATGGTGATCCTCCTACCTCTGCCTGCCTCCTGAGTGTTGGGATAAAAGGTGTGCGCCACCACGCCAGGTGGTATCATTTGTTTACTTCAATTGAAAAATGTATCCAAGAATTCAAGAAAAGTGTGAAAACAGTCAGCTAAGTCCCTCCTGAGGATGACTTCCATCTAGTTTTTAACATAAAACATTCAATCACATTGGTCCAGCAGAATCAAGTTCATCATACAGAACCAAATTGTTGAAAATTAGAACCTATTGACATCAAGTGACTGGCATCTCTGATTCACAAATAAACTCTTAAAATTATTTGCAGTCAGGTATAGGTTTATTCTGAATCCAGTATGTGGCTTTTTCTTTATGTTTAAAAAGACAACCATGAATAAAATTGGTAAGGATTTTTAAGACTGTCATACTTCCTTTTGTCATTACTGTATTCAAATGTACACCACATATGTTATGTGTATAAAATTTATTTTCCTGACACATAGCTTGCTGACATCACACTAGCACTATTTTAATCAACTTTCATGAAAGAGTAAGGACCATCTAAGCAAGTTTCACAAAAACTAAAATTATATATATATACATTATATATATATATATATATATATATATATATATATATATACATCCACACACACATATATATATAGAGAGAGAGGCAGCAGAATTAGCAAAAGAATTGAGTAAAATAATTAAATGCTCATTACTTTGATAATTTCATAAAAGATTCAATTTTTGTGTAGAAAACATTGAATAATACAACCTCAGAGAAGAGCGCCTAGAGCAAGTTTTCAATTCTGAATAAAACAGATCACGTGCCCAACAAGAAGCAGAGGCATCATGGTTTGTGTCATTTGACATTATCCACACAGAGGATCAGTGAAAAGATAAAAGGAAAACCATGAGGTAGGTCTGTTACATCAGGTAATCCCCAGGCTGAGCTCACTTTGATGCCTCCAACCTAGAAACCTATATTTTATCCACAATAGCCTCACTCACTAAAAAGGCCATTCACTAAAATGAAACACAAAAGGATCTGCTTGTATTAGTCAACCCTCAACGGAGACAGAGGAAGAATGGAGGGAAGCCAGGGGAATTGGGACTTTGTACATTCTGCCCACACATTTCTTTTCTTCCTTGAGAGTCTTTGTGAGTCCCCATTCTGTCTCTGTGCTCACATGAGAACATCATCACAACTGATTAATCTTTGAGTTATTCTTTGTCATTGAGAACAATTAGGAAATTAGGTAAAAATTTAATTTATAACATGAGGACCTACAAATAAAAATGGAGAAATCAAACAAATTGGTTCAAGGCTTAGAAACTTGCCTGACATGCCCTCTCTGTTTCAGGATCCTGTTATAAAAAGCTGTGTTTCTTTGTTAAACTACATATTTACTTTTTTTCCGTTCTCCTAGACTACTCCTGGGGGGGGGAATCTAACCCTATTAACTTTCAGCCAATGTCGAGGACCAACATTAATGGAAATATAGCTAAATATAAGGGAATTTTGTCAGTATTCCAGACTGTCAATAGGAATCAAGAGTAAAATGCAGAACAAGCTCCAGCTTCTCAGCACCATCACAGATTCTCCACACTTATGAAAATAGGGTCAAAGAAAACAAAGATCTGTGCATTCCAATTATCCTTGATGGTATGAGGACACCAATGCTTGATTCTATCATCATGAGTATGTCAATTTACCCTACTAAATTCTTTAGCTTGTAAAATATTTGTTACAGCCTTAGTGACCTCACAGGTTTGTTCTAACGATTGCTTGAATTAATGGATTGAACACTTTAAATGTAATACTTGGTACTCTGATACAATGAAGGGAAAATACTTCAAGATATAGACATAAGCAAGGACTTTCTGAAAAGGACTCCATTTGTTTAATAAATAGTGCTAAGAATTGACAAATGGGATTAGAAGAACTTTTTTTTAAGTTTCAGCACAGCAAGTTATTAATTGAATGAAAATGATAGTGTCCATAATGGGAGAAAATAATTGTTAACTGCACATCTGACATAAAACTAATATTTATAATAGAAAAAGAACTCAAGCCAAAGAGTGAAAACAATTCAATAAATGGTCTAATAAAGTGAACCGAAAGTTCTCAAAACATGAAGTATGAATGAACAATAAACATATGAAAAAACTCTTTAACGTCATTAGTCATCAGGGAAATATAAAATTAAAATTACACTGAAATTCCATTTCACCCCATCAAGAAAAGCAATCATTAAGAAAACAACAAATAATTAATAAAAAATGGAATATGGAGAAAAATGAACTCTGCTGACAGGAATGTAAATCAGCTCCACCACTACAGAAATCAGTATGCTACTGTATTCAAGAAAACGGATGAAACATAAGCAAAGTAAATCAGATTCAGAAAGACAAATAGATGTTTTACCTCACTTGTGGATTACAGCTTTTTAAGATACAAAAAAGAATCATGTATGTATATATGACAAGGACAGAAGTGAAATTGTATAGGGGATCAAAATGAACTAACAGGATGGGGGAGGGAACGAAGGGAAGAGGAGTTATGGAGGTAACATGGTCAGAGCATGCTATAGACTTATATGAAAATGTCCTTATGGAATTCAGCACTATAGAAATTGAATATACCCCAATAAAAATCATGCATAGTCTTGGAAGTTTGGCAAACCATACTAGCTTGTAACTCTAGTCCCAGGTAGCTGCTTGTAGGATGGAGCCGAAGGATTCCCTGAGCTCAGGAGTTCACAATCATACCCAGTAACAAAGGTATTCCATTTCAAATAATAAAAGCTTGGAGTCTTCTCTATGACATACTTAGTGCCTTATTCACATCAGCTATTTAGAATGCATTAGTCACTTTGCTCATTGCTCTGACCAAAAACCTGACTAGAATCAGTTTAAAGAGGGAAATTTAGATTATAGTTCCAGAGATTAAAACCATGTTTAGCTATATCTCCATTAAAGCTGATCCTCAGTATTGGTGGTAATCATGGTGGGGAAGGCATGGTGGGGACTAATGGCAGGGGGGAGACAGCCTGTCACAGTGTTCCCATAGTCTGGAAGGAGAGAGGGGGGTTAGGAAGTGGGACCAAGTTATAAAACCTCAAATCCCATGCACAAAGATGCGCTTCCTCTGGTGGGGTTCCATCCCCTAATGGTTCCAATGCCTATCTGAACGAATTCAAGCACATGAGCCTATATGGGACAAGTTTCATTTAAACCACAACATAAGTCAATGCAAAGTTATAACCAATGTATTTATAAGAGATATTTGATTCAAATATGATTACAATTTCTTTATTTGTGGATGGGTTTGTAAATATGTGGTACCATTTAAAACTGTTGGAAGCACTTCCACCAATCTCTGCTGAAATAACCTTGCTTCTGTTTTACCACTTAAACTTTAGTTATCTGGAAAATATCTAAACCATTATACCCATTTTCTTGTAATGCCAAAAATGCAATATATTATGTATAGAACCGTCATTGAGCTCCTAAGTGTAATATGACTAGCATATCGAAAGACATACAGAAATGGAATTTATTACAAAATTAAGAATAAGGATGTTTACTCAGGTTTTTCATTTGAATACATTGCTGACAGTTGCATTTATGTCTGGCACAGAACTATCAGGTGAAGCCTATATCTCCATTATCTCCAAAATATCTGCAATAACATAATATTGGGTGTATGGTGGTGCACCCTTTAATCCCAGCACTCAGGAAGCAAAGGCTGGAGGATTGTCATGAGTTTAAGGCCAGACTGAGACTACTTAGTGAATTGCAGCCTGGGCTAGAGCAAGACCCTACCTCAAAAAAAAAAAAAGTTTCTGTAATTGTCTACACCACACACTTTATAATAGATATCAGTACACGCTTTATTCATTCAAGGATTTGAGATAAAGTTTATGAAAGTGCTATAGATGTCAACATTATAGAGTACATAGTACTACACTTGGGTCAGGAAACCTTATTACTAGTTTAAGGCTGTAATCATTCACATTCTGTGTGGCAAATTCATTTCCGATATCTTGCTCTTAGAGAAGATCATATTATGAAGTGAATGCATGGAACTCTGGTCTGAATATTCAACATTGATCATGTATGTGAAAAACTGTTTTACCTGTGATTATTATGCAACATTGAATAAGCATGTTTTGAAATTATAATGTTTTTAGCTTCTGGTAATAAGTTTTAGATAAAAAAAACAGACAGATTTTGATGATTTTTTTCATTTTTTCCTTCTTGTTTTGTATATGTATTTTTTAAAAATATCAGTTCTGGTATTTTTTATGTTAAGATGTTATAATTCAAATTGACTGGAATAGCCGTCTAGGTATATTCCCACATTGAGACATATATCTGTCAGAAAAAAAAAATGGAAGATGGATAGTTTGTTATATTTTTTCCACTGTTTAAAAAAAATCAAGAAAAATGTCCTCAGGGAAAATCTTGAGAGGGGGGAATGGTCTTGGAGGATTCAAGACATGTTTGTTTCAACATCTACCTGGGTAAAAAATTCCTTCAGCTTCTCTACACACACACACACACACACACACACACACACACACACACACACACACACTGCTTAAAAATCAATCTAAATTACAGCCTATGATCAAGCTCCCTCCTCTACCTGCTGTACTCTATTTCCTTTGATAATAAACAATGCTTTGCCATCACTAAAAACTGAAACCCTGGAATCATCTCATTCCTCCCTGTCATCGTCAGTTCCAACTTGTTAACTCTACAATCACAACATTCACAACATAACCAGGATTTTACTCATTCTTACAATCACCAAAATTTTCTTGACAACTCCATCATCTCGAGTGATTCTAATTGATCAAATCAGAATCTAATGATCCGTGATTGATTACTCTCCATAACTTTCTCACATACAACCTAGGCCCAGTCTGGGTAAGCATGGGCCACAGAGTTCCAATAGCTCCAGCTCATAACTGAAGCTGGATCAGAAAGCCCTGCTTGATCCATTTTTACTTGAAATATGCCCCCTCTGAATGTTGTCTCCCTGCTTCAATTTGCATCAGCACAATGCTGTCTTTAATATTTCAGAAGGACACCAACAATGCTTTGGGCTCAGGGTCCTCTGAAATGGTTGGCATACTGGTCTTTTATCAGCATGCATTTTTTTTCCTTTGAACTCTTTCAGGGCTTTGTTCAAATGTCACCTACTCAGTGAGGTGCTCTTTAATAATCTCTCCAAAATTTTACCCGCAATCATAAAAACTTCCTATAGGCCAATTAAGGTTTATCATATGATGAAGTAATTGCTGCCTGCTCATCTGATTTCTTTGTTTTCTGGTACTATTTATTCTATTTTAAAATATTTATCATAAAAGCATGGACATCTTCCTATTGTCATTCAATGCTGAACTTTAATGATATAGATGATTTCTTAGCATATAAGTGATCTTTCAATATTCATTGAAAACATAAAGATTAAATATGAACTAAGAAAGCTTGTTTAGGATGACAGAGGGGGAAAGAATGGCTGAAAACATGGATGGAGTCAGAGAAGTCTGAGTGGATGGAGTGACCTTAACCAGTGTCAATCCTTAAAGAGAGAGAGGGGGGATATCAACTAACTGGTATTGTGAAATTGTTCTGGTGTATGGGAGCACAGTGGAAAGAACTACCACTGGAGGAAGAGGGGCTTGAGATAAATGAATTCTGAAGGGCAAAGGATAATTGATGGGACTTGCTGAGCTGTCGTAGGAAACAGATGTCCTACTGGATTGATGGAGAAAACTCAAGGGCCCATAGACACCCTTGAAGCGAGACATCAGGGGAAGTGATATAATCAGGTTTTGTTTCAAAAGATCATTTTTCTTTATCTTTATAGCCCAAAATTAGATCCATTGGTTGAGTAAATATTGTGCTTATATTTTATTTTATTTTCAAAGATCAATTGGCAATTCGGGCACAGAAAGTTGTTTTTATATAGTGTAGAAAGAATTCAGAAAAAAAATCAGATGCTTAAGGTTTGAAACCCAGCAACATAAAATTTGGTCCTAAAAACAGTCACAAAAGCCATATTTGAGAAAAGTGAACCATCTATAAAAATCAAAGTTTGAAATCACTGATTTCAGCTTATACTAAGTGTTTCAAACATCTTATGTAACTGTTTTCCGTAGTCTCACTACTAAAATATTTGTCCTTTTTCTGAAAGTTTTAAATTGACTAATATCCTCATTCATTTTCCCTGAGAATAAAAAAAATATGTAGTCAATTGAAGATAATGAGTATGGATTCAAAACAAAACATTAAAATTAGTGGTACATTATCCCAAATACATTTTTTATAAAACAACAAATGATGATTTTGGGGTACAAATCTAACTCTTTATTTGGAATTACTTTGATATTTTCAGATATTTGTTCTTCGTCAAAGAGAACATTCATGGTTTACAATTTGGCTCCTGGTGTGTGTTCTTGGATGATTATATGCATCATATATGATTGTAACAAATGTCCTAATTAGTGCTAGGTCCTTGATATATATTCCACCTACGGGACGTGGAACACAGTGATGTCACATGCCCCATCTTTTAACCATATTGTGGCAAAGTGCAGCTGAAGTGAAACGAATTACACCACACTTGTCCCTGGAGAGAGCACCAAGCCTCGGCACTGCCACTGCTCCATTCATAAAGAAGAGACATGGATTCAGTACCCCCCTCTCCCCATCTCGTCTCAAGTCCTTTTCTCCTTTGCACGCTGTGCACTGATGCCTATCAGCTCTAAGATGCTCTCTGAACTCAAACCACAGAGTTGTGGACAGGTTGGTATGACCTTGCAATCCAGAATTTTACACATTTTATCTGGAGTGGATAAAACTATTCCTTTTAGATAGATAATAAAACAATGTTAAGTAATGTGGTTTAATGCATTTTATAAATCTCATTTCTTTTTATTGTTATGAATTAAATACTTTCTTTTCCATATTTAGAAGTTTTCCCATTGTGGCACACATAATCTAGAAATTATGATTAGACATCACTTATTATTTCTGTTTCCTGAGCCTTAGTGAGGAGGACTCTAATCAAAAGCTCATGTAATTTGTGGTGTTGAGGGGGAGGGGGAAATTGGGAGGGAAGGGAAGTGGTTAGAAGGGGGAAGGGAATCAACAAAAATAAAGTGTATTTGAAAATTCTAGAATGAATTAGAACATAAATCTCAGTATATCAACTAAATTTTTCATGGCACTCCTCAGTAACAACACACTTGGGCCAGGAGAACCGGGCTGAGTACTAGGATATCCAGGATCCCTCGCCACAAGGACTAATACAGACAGCCCACGGAGGAGGATATCCAACTGATCAGGGAGGGGGAGAGGGGGAATTGGGGAATTTGGGATAACAACTCATGGTTTGCCCACTAAATAATGTAACTCATTATGGACAATAAATATATATTTAAAAAAATTAAAAAAAGAGCTCACAATAAAATAGTAAGTAGTCAAAAATATAACATGACATCCTATCCTTAATTTAAAATTGTATCAAGTGATCACTGCAGGAGGCGCTCTTGAAACAGATGGTCTCCTTAAGAAACACTTATTTGTGAGGAAAAAAATCAATTAGCCAAAATCCTATATTAAATATCAGTTTTCAAGCTAGCTCAGTTCACTGAATGGTAAGCAAGTGAATTGGACTAAAAGTTACTTAACGATATTTTTGAAATTTTAATATCACATGCTTTAAAAATTTTTAAACATATTTCTAAGCCAGTAACCCAATAAATAATTAATGTATATGAATATACTTTTCTAAAGTTATAAATATTAAAGCATTGAATTAGTGTTTCTTACTACTCTGTACTCTCTTTTGAGAAAATTAAACAGGAATGTGTTAGTTACATTAATAAATATGGGATTCTTTCTTTATAATTCATCCTTTAAGACAAGAAATCACATTGCTTTCTACTGGAATGAAGTTAGATGCATGCAAGTATATTTATGAAAACAAAACAAAAGCTTCAAGAAAATAATGACATAATTGTTTAATTTCACAACAATTTTAACTCATTTAATCTAACCATTCATGTTGTAAATAAAAGGTTACTTTTTTGGATTTAAATGATCCACACTATTATTTTAAATCATTTTTTAAAAAATGAAGAAACAGCCTAACCATGTACACATTTGTTTCAAATTTTCCACAGTTTAAACCACCACCAAGCAAGTTGATTGCATATTTGAGAATCCACAAGTTATAATGATTCAGATCTAAACACACTTAATATGACCTCAGCAGCAGCCCTTCCCCAGTATGAGCCACTTGGAGTAATGAAATCTATCCTTTTCTTAAGGAGTTAATTCACACTCATTTTAGAACATTTCTTCTGGGAAATGAAGGCAAACCACTGGGGCAATGAACCTAGTCATTAGACACGCTCTACCTCCAAAGCTAATGACTTATAGATTGAGATCTTAAATCCGATTTATCAGGATCTGAAAATAGTAACCTTTACTTCATTTTATTTGAACATTTTGTGCCCTGGGTTTTGAGTTACTGGGCAATGGAGAGAGGGTAGGAGCCCACAAAACAGGACACTGCACTTGAGGCCCTCAGATCACCAGCAAGGGAAGCCCCCAGGCCTTCTGGAATGTCCTCCTGCTGGGGCGCCACATGGCATTCCACTCAGCCCATGAAATGCTGGATTGTTCAGCAATGGCAGACCAGGAGAGCAGAGCAGAGCCTGAGCTGCAAGTGCTTTCATTTAAGGAAGTTAGTAAACTAGACATGTTGCCATGAGTCTTCCTGACAGGTTGATTTCCCACCTGGAAGAGCCAAGTTTCTCTGGCTTCCACCACCTACAGGGCAGAGACTTGTGTCTCTCCTCTCTTGTGGCAAAATGCTGGCTGCCAATATGCCACTGAGGCCCAGCAAACCTGATACTGTGTGTGAAGAATGTTCCAATATGCCTGGGATTAAGAATAAATCTTTTAAAATGAAAAGTGAAGCAGGAAATATATATATAACATACTAGCCTTTAGGGTAAATCTCCTCCAAAAAGAAAGTATTTTGACTGTATTTTAAAAGGCTGTTGGGGAATTAAACATGTTTTTAGAAAGGCATCTTGTAAAAAGTATAAACCCATCATAAAGCTTGTAAAAGCAAAGATCGTTGTCAAATATATAGATTTGAGACGAACCTCATGGATCTCTGTGGACAGACAGCTGCAGCCAGTCCTGACTGTGGTCGAGACAGAAGAGGTAAACACCTCAGTGAAAATATATCCTCCATCCAAGGAGTGTGCAATAGAGAATCACTGTGTAAAATGCTTATGAAAAGGAGAAAATGGGGGAATTTAAAAAAAACATATTAGCTAATGCGCAGAGAATTTTCATAAATATGAAAACAAGTAATCCCTGTAAAATAAGGTCTTGAGTTGTTCAGAGTAAAAGCCACAGACAGAACTCTAGGGAACCATATTTTGACAACAAATAAACTATACCATGAGTTTTCCCACTAAAAGTGGGTGGTTTGGGCTCATTAAATATGGATGCTTTGGGCTGGGGAGATGGCTGAATGGTTAAAGGTGCTCACTTCCATGTCTGCTGTCCTGAGTTTAGTTACCTAGTATGTATACAAAGGCGGATGTCAAGAGGTATATGCATCTGAGATCTCAATGCACACATAGCCATGGAAGATGGAACTGGGATCATGGGGGAGCTTTCAGGCTACCTCTGCTGGCACACATGCAGAAGCCCGAACAAGGGAAACATTTTATCAAAAAGCAGGTGGAAATACAGAACAAACACCCCCTGCTCTTCGTAAGTGAGCCAAACACACACACACCACACACACACATACACACACACAAAGAGAGAGAGAGAGAGAGAGAGAGAGAGAGAGAGAGAGAGAGAGAGAGAGAGAGAGAGAAAGGAGAAGGAAAAGAAGAAGAGGAAGCTGAAATAATGACCAGTTTAGAGTTTAAAATATAAAACTATAAAATGAATGTGGTCTTTAGTTTGCTATATCTGTATCCTCAGCAACTTGGAATGCATAAGTAAAAATACATAATTTACTTTATTTAAGCAAGACATGATTTGGTGACTCGGCAGAGTTTTTCCATGATGTCATAGTTTTCACTATGGTTTTGTGGTAAAACTTCTTGTGTTGGCTTTCAGATTTTCATGCTAATTTAAATTAAAAAAAATAAATGTCAAATTTAGTCATCAACTAGGAACATGTAATAAGACTTGAGAAAGGGAGATATCTATTGCATTAACTATGCATGGATTCAAAGGTAAAAAGAAAAAAAAAACTCCTACAAATTAGCTCCATTATGGTTAGATATCAGATTCATTATTTCTTGAAATGTACATGGAAGACTTAAAACTCACCCACCATGACTCAGGGAACTGAGTGGAGGAGGAGGCAGAAAGAATGTAGAAGCCATGGTGGGGAGAATATCCAGAGACATCGCCCCCCTCAGCAACAATTCGCAAAGGGGAAAGAAAGAAAAAAAAGAAAAGAAAAACTGGCTCCCTGAAGGACCCCAGTGGGTAGGGGACAGAGCGGAGGGAACACCTTCTGAAGATTTGCTCATACATGTGTATTCCTACTCATAATAAAGATATTAAATTAAAAATAGAAATGTTCATGCAAGGATTTTACATTAAACCTCATAATTAAACTGTAGTAAATGTACTATTATTACTATATTATTATTACTTGCATTGAAAGAGAGACATCTAATTCAATAAAATATAGACATTTTCTATAAAATGTATGTTCTATTAACATGCACAAAATATAATATATAAAAATATTTGTGATCTATTTAATCTAAAATTGCAGCTGAATAACTTGAAAACTGACTTTCAGATATCCTTCTTAATAAATAATGTATCCTTTCGTACTATAGAAAAAAATGCATCATTTCCTGTGTTCTGTGGGAACCTCACCATCCTGAGAGAGCTATTCAGATTAGAAACATAAATCTATTTTTTAATACAAAGAGCCTGGTAAAACTTACTTTATAATTCAATCAAACCTATTTTATATTTTCCTCCAAATAACATCTAAGAAGGGATGGAACAGTTATCAATCTCTAATGGTTTTGACACCTGAATTTTTAATTGACATGCACATTTCAAATTGCAGTATTAAAAACAGAAGAGTATGTTATCTTTCATTACTGTATTATCAGAACTTTAATTAGTAGTACCATGAAAGAATTTTCAAAACCATTCTGTTCATAGTCAGGCATCCATTTAAATATTCCTTCCTATTCAATCAAAATGTATCCAGTTGAAAGAACATATTGGTCACAGGATGATCAATAACTTTAACAGGTAGAGGCATCCACACTGCCTACACTACAGTGCTCTACTGAGGGAAAGACACAAATAAAGATGTGAACCTTTACATGATTCACTTATTCTGTAAACAGTTATGGACCCTAATCTTTCTGACATTGAAGCATCAGGAAAATAGGTTCTGGAGGGCAAACGACCAATTTGTAGTTTGAGAACATTTCTGAAAGGTGTTGCCATGGTTGGATTTGCTGAGTGTGTATTTTTCTTAAAACCTCCATGAGTGTTTACCTGTTTGGTTGATTTTTTTTTTTCTTTTTTACCCCCTCTAGTTTTATTGCCTTTTGACTATTACTTACCCTAAGGTAACCTTCTCAAAAAAAAATCTAAATGTATTCATAATAACTTAAGCTTCTGAGGATATTGGTTTCTTCTCTTCTATTATACCATCAAATTGAGAATTCTAGAATAGTCTCTTATTGTCTTGTGTCACACTATGATGTATTTATTCCAACTGGTAGAAGAAATTTGCTATACTTATTATTTTATATCAGTTTGTACAACCATTTATTTCATATGTTTAAAAGTCTTTTAATATCATATATTAATAATATAATTTTAATGCCATTATGAACTTTTTATAAATATATGTCATCATATTCAAGTCCTCTACCATGATCTCTCTTGTGTCTCTCTCACTGCTACTGACCCCTCTATTTTCATGCTTCCTTGGATATGTATGACCCTGTGAAGTTCATTTGGGTTGATTTTTAGAATCATGGTTGAGGAGATATGGCCAGGAGCATGAAAAACTTACCAGTGGCAATACCACTCTAGAAAAATGTCTGTCCTTCCCCTAGCAACAATTAACTGCCAATAGGCCAACAGGGATGGGTGAGGGACCTTTTGAGTACTCCCTTGAAAGGCTGTTGATGGACCTAAACATGTGCAGGCTTTCTGCAGATAATCACAGCCAGTTTTCAAAGCTGGCATGATTCTTAGTGTACCAAAACAAATACATATTCGATGAATAAAAGGAATCAAGATTGCCCATGAAACAGAATCTAAATATGTGAACAAAGTATGAAAACCTGGTGTACGTTGTCATGTCAGCTTCTAATTATAAAAAAAAAAAGTACTGAATAGTTTACAAACTCCTGAGATGATGAGGATTTGGTAAAGAATTTGGTAGATGAGCACATTTATAAATGAGGTCAGGGTTTGCATTTTGAAAGTCACTGTCAGCTCCATTATCTCCTTTGAACCTTCCATGAATGATGCAGGTGCCTATGCCCACACTTTATGCAGGAAACGTCAGTGCGAAGACCATGCACTTTCCTGGCCACAAGTCCACTGAAGATTTAGGAAACATAAAATAACAGAGAAACAACAACAACAACATTGTTTTTCTTTCATGAGAATGTTTAGTGGCAAGGAAAATCACAGTACTGGTCTCTAAGGGTGTTAATTTCTGCTTTTCTCTCTTCATGATGTTATGTACTATCAGAACACTTATCTCAAGGGAATAAGTGTAATATTTGCATCACTCCCCAGGGAACTTCCTCATAGCATACTCGGTATTAAAAATGTGATATGTATAAAGTTTGACATAGTGAAATATTTATTGATGTTGGAGGTGCTCAAATTTGAACTTTAAATATTAAAAACTATATTCTCTCTCACATACACACACACTTATCATCTATAGAACCTACATGCTGTTTTAAATAGGCACACATATTAAAATGTCACATAATGATTGATGGGTAGATACCTGCATGAACCTTATTTTATGTGCCATATTTGATTTATTTTATATGAAATATCTACCAAGAATAATGATATTCCACTGGGTATCTGCAGTCTAAACACAGTAGTAACTTTCTGTTGCTACTTTAGATTCTGCAAAGCTTCACATCTATCTGTATCTGTTATCTTGATGAAAAACTCTTTTAGAAAAAGAGATAATGAACAGATTTCAATAAAATTGAATAAGAAGTTAACCACTCTAGGTATGAGAAGCCATAGATGAAACATAAGGGCAGCAAAGAGAAGTGTGAGTGCCATTCATTTGTCTTTGTAGGGCTCCTTTGCTTGTCTTACCTGATTTGATACTCTTTGACAAGTATTTGAAAGCGTGTCTATCTTCAATTAAAAAAATAAGCAAAGAGAGGCTAGGAGATATAAAGGAGCATCTTTTGAAGAATACAGGTAGAGCTGGAGGAGTTGGAATAAGTGACCAGATCTTATGGCTCACAATGCTTATAAAATTCAGAAATTACATGGGAATTTATCTTTCCATGAAACTATGTATTTTGAGCTTATAAATTACTTTCTTAGATAAGGAAAAACAGCTACTTCTTTTAATGGATGCATAACTAATTGTGAAGTCTATGAGTTTATAATAAACAATAAACTCAGAATTTATTATAAGCCAGAGAAATTAGATGCATTATATCTTTTATAAAGATTATCTGAGAACATTAATTCTATAAAATACCTCCAAGATTTGCATGTTTACTTAAAAAAAAACCTTTTTGATTGCAAGTTGTAAAAATAAGTTTCTTGATTCTCTTAAGGGTACTGAGAGATATCCAAACACACTATAGTTACTTTGAAACCTAAGACTATCAATCTGAGTGTGGGTAAAAAGAAAAATACTTAATATAAACATGGCCTATACAAGTAATCAAATATTTATTTTTTAAAAAATATTTGATGCATAATTCTCACATATCACTAGAACAAAATGAGAAAAATGAGAAAGTTGTTTCACTTAAAGTTGTCCTTTATCCATTGGCAAGCATGCATTAGTACTTAAAAAATCTGCCTTAAATCATGTTTTTTTATTTTTATTTATGCATTTATTTAATGTGGTGTTGGGGATAGATCCCAAGGTGCACTGCATTCTAGAAAAGCACTCTTCTTTCTATTTTTCATTTCTTTTAACAGCTATTAATGAAATAAAATTCCTTGACATTTTCAAATAGCAAAGCTCAAAGGCAGTGTATCATGTGTAAGAGAGGGTTATAGGTTAAAGGCTGTGTGGTCTATCAAAAGAACCACAGCTGTGGGACATATTAGCTAAATCATAATATATATATATATATATATATATACATATACATATGTATATATATACATATATATTAAATATAATAAAATAAACTTTCTCAACTGTCTTTCCTTTCATTTTTGGCAATTTCCCTTTGCTCTGGATATATATAATCTCCATCTGCTGTTCAATTTCTTAATTTAGTTTAATTTTTTCTTTCTTCTTCCTCTTCCTGTCATTATTATTCATTTTAAGAGTATTATTTATAGTCAATTTCTAGCTGTATAGATTAGTAGAGAAAAACATGGATAGGACAGGTTCATTTCGCCTTTAATATATTACCAAATTAATGGATACTTGAATACAAAATCAGAAATCCAAAGCCTTTTAAGAATAACTAAATCCAAGAACACTGAATATGATATGAGGCAAAGTTCATGCATGTCTTGTGACTCACCCAAGTGAGATCAAACATTTCAGCATTTCAGGCAACAAAAACTTAGATGTTTGTTATGTAACCATATAAGAATATAGCTAATGTTGTGTTATGCTTAAACATAACTTTTTCTCCTAAAATGATTTTTAAAAACCATACTATATTTCAGTTTCTAACTAATTCTTTTATTCTCTGTGTCTTTAAGTGTGACTTCTTATAGCTACAAAAGCAATTTTATATGTAAAGATGTGATATATCGAGATTTGGGGACTTAAATGTGTCCTAAAGAATTGGCATAAACATTCCTTTTTCTCAACAGTGCAACAGTACATATAATAATCTCAACACAGAAGTGATATGTGATGATATTAATTTGCCTTTTTTTATTTGTTTTCTTCTTCTTCTTCTTCTATTATTATTATTATTATTATTATTATTATTATTATTATTATTCAAGGTAGGGTTTCAATCTAGCCCCTCCTAACCTGGAATTCACTAAGTAGTATCAGGCTGGCCTGGAACTCTGGGGGGGTCCTCCTACCTCTGATTCCTGAGTGCTGGAATTAAAGGTGTGAGCCACCACACCTCCCTAATTCACCTTTTGTGTGGGAGAAAGGTAGAAATAGAAGAGGGCATTATTTTTCCTTGTTACATATCTTGTTTGCTTGATTTAAAGTACTCTATTGTAGGAACCCAGGATGTCGTCTCTTTTTAATTAAGGCACAGACTTTTTTTTTTTTTTTTTTTTTTTTTTTTTTTTTTTTTTTTTTTTTTTTTTTTTTTTTTTTTTTTTTTTTTTTTTTTTTTTTTTTTTTTTTTTTTTTTTTTTTTTTTTTTTTTTTTTTTTGGTTTTTCGAGGTAGGGTCTCACTCTAGCCCAGGCTGACCTGGAATTCACTATGTAGTCTCAGGTTGGCCTTGAACTCATGGTGATCCTCCTACCTCTTCC
Organism: Zapus hudsonius; assembly: GCA_004024765.1. Taxonomy (NCBI): domain Eukaryota; kingdom Metazoa; phylum Chordata; class Mammalia; order Rodentia; family Dipodidae; genus Zapus; species Zapus hudsonius. The sequence continues at coordinate 75,887 of PVHP010001511.1, read as the reverse complement.
TCCCAAGTGCTGGAATTAAAGGTGTGCACCACCACGCCCAGCTTCAGACAAAGTTTTTGAAGAAAAGAATGACATTCAAAGGGACTTTTGCATAAATAGTATTTAAGAGTTGACATTGAACTTATTTTAAAATCTTACAAAAATATGATACATATGCCCAATTTTATCCTCAGGTCTCATATAATGACTTCATGTAAAAGAAAGCCCCGGAGACTTTAAGAAGGTTATAGCGAGCTGAATTCATATTAAAAATACATAATTTAGCATATCATTGCATCTCTTTTTGAGTAAATATTAGAAGTGTGTATCAGGTTGGCTGTAGATACTGAGAAGCTGTCCATGGGACTGTCATTGTTAGTTACAGAAACAGGTGGGCCAACAGCTGGCCTCACCAGCTAAGCAAAAATGGAGAGTCTGTGGTGAAAAATCCTATTAAATCAAAGGATTTCTAAGCTGTGGTCTTATTGGTCTTTCTAACCTATAATATCATCCTGAATAATCGAATAATGATTGGCGTTGGCACTGATCTTTTCACAGCCTCACCAATGAGGCACTGATCACCAGCTGTCATTCTTTAGAGAACCGAACTGGACCCTGAAACACTTTCTGCAAGTGCCTAACACCAGGAGGTCTCTCTCTAGAATGACTATTTTAAATCGGAGTTGTGAGGCAGGCTAGAGGACAGAGGAAAGAGGCACCCACTTAGCAACTGAAGCCTGCTGCAAAAACAGAGCTGCCTGACAGCCGGTCATCACCATGACCACTTTAGTGACAGAAAGGATGACTCCAAAATCGCTGGACCAGACATGGCTCACCAAGGTGACCGCAAACTCTCTTTCTTTATCAAGGCATCTCCATATTACTAACCTTGCCAGACTGATGGTTTCCATTGTGAGAATCCAGATATGGGCACTTTATTGTCTCACCTGGTGCTTTCCTGACCCATCCAAATCTCAACTCCTTCTGAGAATAACCTGGACCCCATAGAGACCTTGAAGGTTTAGAAGCTTTCTTGTCCCCATCTCTTTTCTGGCACCACCTAGCACATAGGCTGGTCACTTGGCATGGGACCTTCCTCCTCCTTTGGAAATCTACATTAGTAAGAAATTCCCTCTGGAATTCCCTTTGCTTCAGCTTTTGAAATCTGCCATTGTCTTCCATGGCACACTACCCATACCCTCTCCATAAACCATCTCACCGAATAGAAACCCATTTCAGCATCTCTCTGGAGGGCATGCTTTCAGGAATATGGTTTTCTTCAGAATCTCACACCTACAATGCATCTGACTCAAATACACATGGGGAAACCCCAGAGAAGGCCAGAAAGCAGAGTGGAGGGATTCATTCTGTGCCTACCTCTCCACACCTTAGTTCATGACTAATACTCCAGTTCATTAAGTATGACCATTGATATATCGTGCAAAAAATACAGCAGGTGTTAACTCTGCCTGAGGAGCTGGAGCGTTCATTGTCCCTGTAATAACAACTGTCTAGAAGGTTCTTTCTATGCCCTTCAGAAGTCTTTCTCTGAAGCTTAGATCCTGAGCCCTGGGTGAGTTCTCTTCTGCTTTTTATGTCTCTCACTGGGATCTTCATAGTCTTCACCACCCTCAAAAGTTCTGACTGTAGCTCGTTAAGATCATGTGTTAAAACACATCTTGCCTGGCAATGTGTTTCAAGTTTTTAACTAAATCAGTCAAGGGTGGCTGCCAAACATTTGTGATTTGAATCTATTCCCAGATGCTGCCAGGGTTGAAACCAACTCTCCAAATGACTGCTTTCTGCTACTTCTTCAGCATGGTTATGTCCTGTGAATGCTCAGGGCCTTGGTTTCTCTTTATAAAATGTGTAAGATAAACCTTCTTTATTGGACTGCTTTGGGGCGTAAATACATTACCACCATGGAAGGCACTTAATGGTGAATCTGGCATAATATAAACACTAAATTCTTAAGAGATTTCATTATTGGTCTGATAGACTTACAAAAATGCTATTTTAGTTAGATTACGATGTTTACAAGAGTAGAAAAGTAGAACCGCTCAGGACAGAAAAACATATTTTTTTTTTAGTTCTAATGCTCATGAGTATTTCCTTCAACCTTGTATAAGAAAAGCAACCTTGCTTTGACCTCACATATTTTTTTCTAACTTGTACATATGAGAAATTATATCATTTACCACAACACAGGAAGGCTGGAAAAAAATAACTTGTAAAATTATTTTATAGCACTTTGTGAAAATAATGGAGTCTATAAAAGCTAATAATAAATTTCACCTTCCTCAAAGAGCATTGTAAAGTTCTAATACATTGGTTGATTTACTGCTAGGTTAAAGTGTTAAAAGTATAGAAAGATTTTTTTTTTTATGAAAAATCAGCCATGAGGCTTTCTCTTTTAATGTGCCATGGATATAATTTATAATGGTCTAATAGGGTACATTGCTGAAAATATAAGCAATTTCCTGACTTTTAAGCACATTGATAACATTGTCAAAATGTTAGTGGTAAAGAAAAATAATACTAAAAAAAAACCAAAAACATGGAAAAGTTTGTTGGCCTCATATGAAGAAATAAGAAAATGAAAACCTCAACTTTTAAGTTATTAGCTATGGGACATTTCTCTTTAAATTTTAGGGACTCTCTTGGAGTTCTCAAGAATGACTGACTGATCTGAATTTAGTATTTCTTTCTGAGCAATGAGGATTAGCCACGTGAACAGACGTGTCTGTCAGCAGCAAAACACGTGCTTCCAGAATGAAGAAAGTTGATCTACTGGTTACAGTTTTCAACTGGTGTGGTTTCTTGGGATAGGTGTCAAAATTGCAAAATTTAAATCCCTCTCTAACACCAACCTGGGCACTCCTGACTTGTGTGGCCTGGGACAAGTGAATTGCTTCTTTTGGCATTTAAATGCATCCTTGGGAAAATGGATAAAGTTGCATTAACCCAACTCAAAGAATTACCTTCCTAATTTTTCTTAGGGATCACATCCTTGCTTTTAGAACTGCACCCACCTATCTTTTCCATCACTGGAACCATTTGGAAAATTTGACAGAAGATGAACACAAAATGCAACTAGTAACAGAGAGCTTGAAACCAATTAAAATACTAACAAAACATATACCCCAATGCTGTCACAGTATGTTAAGACAAAAGTTTATCCCATCAATGTACCTGGGACTCTATTTTTGAACCTAAAATTAGATCATCTGAGAAATTAAATTTAAGACTTAAATCCTGAATCTGGCTTCATCCCCGTTTACACCCATCTGTTTATTTTTCCAGTTTCTTTTGTTTTAATTTATTTTTTAAGGAATTAAGCTCAGACATAAATAAAGCACAAACTGAACAGGTCATGGTCATGACCCAGGCCTTAATCCTCACATTTGGGAGCCTGAGGCAGGAAGAGCACCAGGAGTCTGAGGCTAGACCCAGCTACATAGAGAGGTCTTGTCTGAAAACAACAAACAGCATAACAACAAAGAAACAAATAAGCAGCCAAGCCCCAGTAATTAACCATGTCTTTTTGAACACATATGAACACTTTCAATGACATTATTTTCAAAATCTTGATTAGCTGAGCAGAAACATCCCCTCCCCACACTTTTCCTTCACTACCCCTCCCTCCATCTTGAAAGAATCAACATTCCTCTAGAAGCATCCTTGCTTTGCTATGGAGACACCTGCTTGGAGGGCAGGGTTGTGAATTATATCAGTCAATAGGAGCCAGACCTTTCTTTCATGAAAATAGGATTCCAGACTAAATAAATCAAGTCTCCCCTTGTCTGCCAGAGAGAGTAACATCTACATTAGCCACAGTGTAAAATCACCAGGGATAATGAATTATATGCTTTGAGACGATTCTCATTCACTTCCAATTCAAGTACACAGATAGCTTGTTTAATGTTGTCACAAAAAAGTATAGGAATGTGTTCTATCTTAGATTTCGTGAAGTTTCCATCATGATTTCCTATACATTTTATAGAGTAATTGTTATCAAAAAACTGTTTTTATTCACTGACTCAATTGTGTTTCTATTCACTTCTTCTTATCCAATTTGTTCCATTGATTTTTCTATGGCTGCTTTAGAAAACTTCCAAGTTTTCCTCAACCAGCACGTTTATATCATTTTATAACCTATTAGAAGAAATAGACCAAGCAAGCGTGAGAAAAAAATGACAGAGAACTTTAGACAATTCCATTTTTAAGTAAAATATCACTTTCATTTGTTTTAAATGTCATTGACTTCCAAAGTTCCTGACCCTTCCATGGTTAGATGGAGGAATTTCTATTTCTAACAGAAATGTTTTAAGATGCATTAAATGGTTATCAAGAATATTGTTTTGTATTTGATGAATGATCCCATTTCTCATTATTAATTTTGTCCTAGCTCACATGTATGTGTTTTTGAGTTAATTTATTTTTATGATTACCTTTTAATATACCCTTATGATATGTATATATATATATATGTGTAATAATAAAATAATCTCAGAGATAATTATAAGGTGTTGATATGAAGGTATATAAGTTAAAATCATAATGATTATGTATTCTATTTATGAAATATATTTTAGGAAGAATATTATATCATTTAGAAACATTTCCACACAAATGTCTTTCGGTCAAACTCTACAGGAATATTTGAAATTCATTGACTTGATGTTGTACTATTTAAACTTACACACAGCATTGACACACCTAAAATATGATACAGCACTTTTAAAAGTTCTGTTAGTAAGAACATAATTCTACTATATAAGCTGGTTTAGAACAAGTTTCCAATGACCACAGTGAGCACATGGGGTAATCATTTAGGATGGGGTTAGGATCCAGACAACCTGGGTTCAAGCCCCATCTGCTTCCCTTTGTCACTGAGTGACTTCAGTGATTTAAACTCTAACTTTTAAGGTTTTTTTCCCCTGTAAAGTAGATTTAATGAAAGTGCTTATTTCTGAGAATTTCTATCAGAGCTGTTGTTTCTTTAATCTGTTTCTTGAAAGCTAATGTTTGGAGAAGAATACTGAGTGCAAGGTCTCCAAATTATTTTTGATGATTTTCTATTGTTCTTGATGTTACTCTACAGAATAATATTCCCTGTACTATCCCTTTTAGAAAATGTAATCATAGAAGATTTTGTTTCTCATTTCATTCCTAACAATTTTATAAATATATTGTCATGAAAAGACAATGATATAAACTAAAACTAAATTACACTGAGAATTTATGGAAAGCTAAGCCTTGTGATGCCAGTTTGTAATAATACCATCCTTAGCACGACGAGGCAGGAGGGTGGAAAGTTTAAAGCCCACCTAAGCTACATAGTGACCTTGTCTTAAAGCAAACAAACATACACAAATCACCAACAATCCTCTGACATACTGCATGTGGATTTGCTGGAAATGCATTTTTAATTTTAAATCAACTTCTATTTTTTTTCTTTTTAAGTCAAAACTCAAACATTTTTTTTTCTTTTACTCATTTTTTTTTTTACTGAAGTCTTCCTTGAGAGCCCAAGAAATGACATGATGTACACTGCTTCTGATTTCACAGTATGAATCCTACTTGTTGGAGACTTAAACATGAACCAATTTATTTCAGAAATTATTTGACTTTATAAATCTCAGAACACATGTAAGGAACCTGAATGTGAATGTTTATATGAGAATTTATTACAAAGGCAACTCCCCTGCTCCGGAAAACCTCACTAATAATTTAAGTAAACACAAAATAATGAGGAGGCCTTCTCTACCAGGTAGAAGCTAGTGAAGAAATGAATTACAGCTGGGCTCAGCAGGCACCTGTAGGAATATGCGGTAAAAAAAGAACACACAGATGTTTTCTTCTCACAGCTTGACATAGTATAAAATTTTCCTGCTTAGGTTTGGATTCCTTGAATAAAGCATCTCTCTTTACTTCTATTTTCTCCCTAGGAAAATGGGAATGACTCTATCTGACTGTCCCGGTGTGAAATGTAGGAATCATAGAATTAGTTCACTAGATTCACACATCTAATATAAGGAAAAAAAATATTTGCTTCCTGGCAGATCTTCCCTATGCTTTGGCCATACTTGGTTTTCATAATGAGTTTTGTGGCTCTTTGTGTAACTATTACTTAGGTAAGGTTTTTGACTTCAAGTCGATGTGGGAAGTGTTGGTGTCAGTTGAACCTGGCATAGATGTGAATGTGGAAGACCAGAAAGAAGACTCTGTGAGGTTACATGACATACATCCAGTTCATAACTAAATGTGGTTTAAAACTGATACCTTATTTGGAAATAGAGTCTTTGCCAATTTTATTAGTTATGTCAGAGAGGATTAGGTTAGGCTCTGAATCTAAAGATAGATAACCTTACACAATTGATCTGTCTCTCAGAACACTGGACAAAGGGGGCCACAGGAAGACTGAGGCAAAAAATCACAGCAACAGAGGAACAAGCAAGAGGAGCCAGCAACCACAGGAAACTGGTAGAGGAAAGGCAAGACTGTTCCCAATTTTGAGGAAGCCCTGACTGGAATCCCTTCTGCATTCCAGCACTCAAAGAGAAGCATACAGTCATTCCTTACAGAATTTCTAGGAAGCAAATTTTGATTTTCAGTCAACATAGTGAGACATACCAGGTGGCATAGAATATACACAATCATGGGTCTGTGAAGATTTAGAATTAGCTCTCATTCTTAGTATATCTTTGATATAATCATGAGAGTATGTTCTCAGAGAAGTTATAACTTTGTTTCTTTTCAGTAGAATGTTAAAATCACTAGAAGGTATCCCATTCTTGGTGCTGAGGTTTTCTAGTATCAATCTATGACTACTGGGTGTGGAGTTACATGAGGAAAGACATGCGGTGTTTGGCTTTCTGGGTGTGGGTTACCTCACTTAGTATGATCCTTTCTAGATCCATCCACTTCCCTGCAAATTTCATAATTTCAATTTTCCTTACAGCTGAATAGTACACTGTATAAATGAACCACACCTTCATTATCCTTTCATCAGTTGAGGGACATCTAGACTGGTTCTATTTCCTACCTATTGCAAATACAACCACGGTAAGCATGGATGAGCAAGTATCTCTTAAGTAGTAAGTAGAGTCGATAGGATATATGCCAAAGAGTGGTATAGCTGGTTCATAGGATAAATCTATTTTCAGCTGTCTCAGGAACTTCCACACTGCTTTCCATAATGGCTGCACCAGTTTACATTCCCACCAACAGTGTAGAAGATTCCTATTTTTTGCATCCTCACCAGAATTTCATGTCATTTGTTTCCTTGATGGAAGCTGTCATAGTCAGCCACATGCCACTGGGATGAATCTCCAAACCAGGCACAGTTTATGGGAGGTAAGGATTTATTGAAGCAACAGAACTAGGGGAAGTTCCATAATTGTAAAAGAGGCTGCCCCCTTTCACAGGTCCAAGAAGAGAGAGGAACCCATCACCAGGACCACACACACAAGAAAAAAAAACAGACGGGCAGGGTGGGTAGAGGAACAAGAGAAATTTTCTACCCCTTAATATGGCCTTAGGGCAGGGTCTTTCAACCTCTTCCCAGACATGTTGGCTTCCTGAGTCTCTGATATGTCCTTCCTGCACTGTACTCTCTGGGAAGGGATGTTCATTTCTAGCTTCCCTGAGCTTCCTTACATGCTGACCTTTATAGAGAGGGCTGTATTCCTATTTACAACATCAGAGACCTGGCCAAGATAATTAAAAAGTTCAAGTTGGCAACAAAACCTAACCATCACAGGAGACATTCTGACAGGAGTGAGATGGAATCTCAGAGTAGTTTTAAATTGCATTTCTCTGATTGCTAAGGAGGTACAAAATACTTTTAGATGTTTATAGCCCATTTGTATTTCTTCTTTGCAGAACTCTAGTCAGTTCCTTAGACCATTTTTGATTGGGCGGTTTGATTTGTTTTTATTTGGGGGGGGTTGAAGTAGGTTCTCACTCTAGCTCAGGCTGAATTGGAATTCTCAGGTTGACCTCAACCTCATGGCAATCATCCTACCTCAGCCTCCCAAGGGTTGGCATTAAAGGATTTTGACACCACACATAAGTCCTGGATATTAATCCTCTGTCAGTTGGACAGGGAGGTTCCTTAGGCTGCCAAAACATTACAGCTCTTGGTTGCCCACCAGAATGAGATGATAAGAACCTACTGCTGAAGACCATATATGCTTGGGCTACAGGTAAATGAGAAATCAAGCTGGAGCTACCTGGAAACCTCCTCCCTATTAACCAGCTGACAGAAAGCTGGTAAAAACTGTGGATGCATGCAGCCTTATGGGAGAGAGTCATCAATGGTGGTGAACAACAGTGGACCTTGCAAGCCTTAAAACTGGACAGCCAGGTCAAATATGCCAACTGGGGCAATAGTGGCACGTCTATTGTGGGGAAAAACACTTGGTCGCTAATTGGACTGGAGGCCTGCTCCATAGGAATGCATGTCTGGTATTGAAGACCTAGTCAAAAGCCTATATCAGGGGATGCCATGAGCCCTAGGTGAGTAATGCCTCCTGTTGTCTGGTAAATTATATATATATATATATATATATATATATATATATATATATATATATATATATATATATATATATATATTCTACCTACCAAAGTGCCTTTTAAGCATTTTTTTAAAAAGTGTCCATACACATATAATAATGCTACTCTCACTCTTGTCTAGAGGAGCTTCTCTTTTTCAGATGGCAGTAACCATTGGGAAAACTCAAAAGACACCGTACTGCTGAGAAGAAATGACAGTGGAGTGTTTAGCACTGGGACATCTCTATCACACTTCCAGAGTCTCAGTGTCTATTGCAGAAAAGGTGGCAGAAATATTGTAAGAGCCAAAGAAAGGGTAGGACTGCTTACAATGCAAACTTCCAGATATAAAATGGCCTTGATATTCATGACTTTGCATTGCCTGATAATACCTATACATAATGGGAGGAAAAGATGATGACACAGAAATGAAATAGAGACTAATTGAGAGGGGGAAGAGATATGAGGGAGGGTGGGGAGGAAATCATAATGGTTTATCGTCTGTAATTATGGATTAATAAAGAAGTTGAAAAAAAGAAAGTTAAAATCATGGATTTGGTATGACACATATTTCAAGTGGTCTTTAAGATGTACACATTCAATAAGTAAACAAATATGATAACAGCAATAGTTTTTTAATGGTGCTATAGTTAATGTTTATATGTATGTGAGGCTTTGTGTGTGTTCATTGGCTAAAGGCAGTAGATCTCAGTACTTGAAAACACAATATGACTGAAAAAATGGCTTTCAAAGAACTATTTAGGTACTGTGAGCCAGTGATTCATGTCACTATTGTTTATTCAGATAATTAATTTCTGGTTTATGAAGTTGCTATACTAGCATATGGAAATTAATTTTTCCTACATGCATTTATTAACAAAACACCAATTTGAGCAAATACCAAATACAATCCCCATGGCCAGATGCCTAGCTCCAGATGAGAAACTGAGAGATGCTTAAACAAAGAGACAATGCACATAACTCAAAGGCACACATATCATAAGTTCGACCCAGAGTGTGACCAGGAAGAAGATCAAGGAAGGGTGCATTTTCAGTTCAGTGTCAAGGGTGAGCTCTCTCTGCAAATGACTTTTAACTGAAAGGCTGAGCAAACAAAGACAAGCCAGGAGTTTGGTATTCTAATAGACAAAAAATATCCTTCAAGTGGAAAGACAGTCTAGCCATGGGTTATATTTTTTAATGCACCCAGAAGAAAGAATATGTGTATGTCAAATACTCAAATAATTCTAAGACTGTGAAATTGTTTTTTAGAAGAGCTTCACCTTTCAGAAAGAATGGCTTCAGAGGACTGGTTCTGACACAAACACCATACCTAGCTTCCATTGCCAGCCCCCATCCAGCCCAAAACTTAAATGGCCTGGTAAGAACCAGCTGAGCCAGGGTACTCACTCCTTTGTTGGAAGAAACCGCCACAGAAGGAACTGTGCAGAGAATGGAGGCCAGCAGGACACTTTAGCTGCTGAGGGCCATCGGGCAATAGCAAGCTGGCCTCAAAGAGCTAGGGCCATGCTATGGATGCCCAAAGACTTCTAACTGCAAACAGTGGGAAAGGGCATCCTTTCATGAATGGCCCTGGTGTGTCAAGAGCACACGGGGAGAGTCTGGCTGTGTGTAAAGTGCAATGACAAAGAAAGAAGCAATATTAGGTTTGGTCAATAGTGCACACAGCAGCAAGCTGGAGGACATTATCCTTTATTTATTTCTTGTCACTGCTTTATCTCGGTGATATACACCAAAATGCTTTTGCAAAGCAAAGGGAAAAAAAATCAGCAGAAGAAAAGCTAGGGTGAGAAAAATTTTTACAAATCACATATGTGACTGGGATCAATATCCTGAATTTATCTAGAATTCCCACAGCTTAACAAAAGGAAAAAAAGAGAACAATTCAAAGGCAGCAAAGAATCCAAATACATACGTGTTTCCAAGGGAAACAAAACATATTTAGCTCCATATACCCATATATGAATGTGCATGTGTGTTTCCAAATTTTATATTGTGTATTGTGTTTGTGTATAGATCCTATAGACAAGAATTTTTGTAAGCTTATAATTCAAGAACAAAGTCATACTTTGCATAAGTAAATTGTCACAATCAGAAACTTAACACTATTGTTTTAATTGTCATAACATATTCCATGAAGTTTTAAACCAAAAGTCTAATCAATATCACACATCTGCTTTGGTTATTTCTCTCAGCTCCTCTATTCTAGATAAGTATCCCTTCTTCCTAATTCTCTTTTTGTCTTTATGAGTATGGAAGACTCCAGACTATTTTTGTCCCATGATAGTTCTACAATCTAAGTAGATTTGTCTGATAACTATCCAGTGATTCAATTGTAACTAGGGATTTCTGCAAAAATGTGACCTGAGGGTGTCCTAGGTCTCCTACTGCAGGACTTCATAGACATGTAGTGGTAGTTTGTGGTATGAATGATGTCAAGTAGGTTCAATAGGTGAAATAGGTCAGGTTAGTCTTCATCGGATATTGCTCATATAGATTTTCTCTTTGAAATTTCTGTGTACTGATACTTAAAATCCACATGAATATTTAACATTTAGCTAGTTGTTTTGTTTTTGTTTTTGTTTTGTTTTTGTTTTTCCAGGTGGGGTATCACTCTAGTCCAGGCTGACCTGAAATTCACTATGTAGTCTTAGGGTGGCCTTGAACTCATGGTGATCCTCCTACCTCTGCCTACCATGTGCTGGGATTAAAGGCTTGCACCACTATGCCCGGCCCTAGCTAGTTCTTTGACGATGCTTGCCTATATTAATATGACAGCATGGGGAAATATAAGAAATTTATCAAATACTACTCTGTAAATCAGCGCTTTCTCTCATCTTATCCCCATTGCCTTTTATTTAGGAAAACTATGGATCCAAAGATTTTTAAACTGCTCCTGTAACTATTACTCCTCTCATGCTGTCACTATTTTTCATTTTTAACATATTAGCTTTCTTTGTTGTCATTTTTCTGCTATTAATTAAATGATGCTTGGCCACTTTAAATCCATGTGCTCAGGTCTTGTATCCATTAGTTGTTGACTGTTTCTGGATTTTGAGCAATGAGATACTAATAATTACCTGCATAAAGTGTAGAGTCAGCTATTTCTCTAACAGTTGCAGGTTGAGTTACATAGGGGAGAATAGGATCACTTGATTATTGTTTTGGGAAACCCAGGCTTGCAGCCAGTAAAGGTGGTAGGGAGTGATCATTATATGTTGATACAACATAGGCAACTGGATTTAGGGTAGCATAGTTCTCCACAGTGGGAGGAAGGTAGAATTTTTCACAGATTAGATGTGGAATCTAATAATAATTTGAGGAAGAGGAAATATCAATATTTCTAGTTGGGTATTTTGCTTTTCACGATATTTAAACATGGAGATAATATAGTCTCCGAATATATAATTCTAATGTACTCATTTTTCACATGTGAGTAGCACAGCGATTAAAACACATATTAAAATCTATATCTGTAAGAAAATCATCATTTTATTATAGGAAGGTTTCTTTTCTCCAGAACATTCTTGCTTTGTATATATCCAGATTCATATCAATTCACAATTCACATTTGTTAGCATATGCTAGGTTTCATCTCAATAACTTGCTTTTCCCACAATAGACTTTTAAAGAAGAGGAAGATAAAAACAATATACACCACAAAATCCTGGTTCTACATTTGCTTTTGATTTTTTTTTTTGTTTTGCTCCTCTTAAGACTCTGAGCTTGAAGTCATGCATTGATATAAAATCCCTGTGGCCTCAGAACATATCTAAGGACATACTTGGAAGGCTATATCAGTGAGTCTTATTTAAGGAAAAATTGGACAATGTTTTTTCCAGTAAAAGCCAGAGAGTAAATACTATTGCCTTTATGAGACATATGGTCTCTGTCACAGATACCATCCCTGGAGCCTGAGAGGAACCTTAGAGAATGTATAAGCCAATTAGCAGATTTGTGTTACAGTAGACTTGTATTTACAAAATTGGGTGGTAAGCAGGAATTAATCTGCTGGTCAGTTGGCCAAGCCATAATTTAAGGGAACCTCTAATTAACCAGAATGTTTGAGAGCTGATCCATGATTCCGTGGCCCTAGTATAAAAGACTATAGAAAAAAAAATCATGCAAAAATACCAAAATGATTTAAAAGATTTTCTGGTACCAAAGGAAATATTTAAATATACATATTCCCTACAGGGAATCTTTACTTCTACCAAATTAAGCTTCTTGTCAGTTCTACTGTTCATCAAAACTTCTAGATTTTTCTGGCAATTTGTAATTAAGGGACATTTACAAACCAGTATTAGCACTTTGAAAGATGGCTTAAGCATATAAAATACTATTAAAATCAATCAATATATGGGTCATTAAGGTGAGTTTGTCTTGCCCATAGTAATGTGCCCTCAAAATGTAAGCTGAAATAAACACCTGTCCTTCCTTAACTTGCTTCCGGTCAGGTATTTGTTCACAGCAATGAAAAGGAAGCAAATAGAAGTTGAGGCAACAACAACAAAAAAGAAATTTTAAATTTCTAAGAATTTTATGTTTCACTAGAAATACAATAATTTATCTTTATGTGATCATATATACTACTTAGAGTGAATGAAAGACACTGGAGAAAATAATAGTGATTAGAAAGTCAAAGAGATTAAAATTATCCTCTGCCCATTCTGGAGAATGGGCTGATATCATTGTTAATCTATGTGGAAAAAGTTCCAAAGTTTATAATATAAACTATAGATATAGATATAGATGATATATATATATATAGATATAGATAAAAAGATGATAGATAGATAGATAGATAGATAGATAGATAGATAGATAGATAGATAGATAGATTGATTGATTTTTTTCAAGGTAGGTTTTCAGTCAAGCTCAGGCTGGCCTTGAATTGTCAGTAATCTCCCTACCTTGACCTCCCAAATGTTGGATGGGATTAAAGGCATGCATCACCATACCTAGCATCCAAAATATTTTAATAATAGTTTAGAGAACCTCAAGTATGATGGTATAAATATGAATAATTCAGATAATTTTAGAATTTAAAAGCATATATATTCAAATGATATAAAGAAAAATGAAAATATTTCTCATTATATTGTATCATTTTCTATCAAATTATAAAGATTGTTGGTGAAAGGACTATATATTATTTTATTTATGAAAGCTTTAATTAGAAAAGATTAAGCATTCTTTCCTTTTCATTATTTTCCTCTAAACATTTAGTGTATTTGAAATGTTTCATTTTTCTACAATGTGAAAAATGTTATAATGTGACATAGCAGTGCCACATTCTACTACTGTTATTAAAAAGTCTTCCTGGTTTTTCTCTTTTTCATAAACTAGCAACATATTATAAATTCTTTTTTATTTTTTAAAATATTTTATTTATTCATTTTCAAGCAGAGAGCTACAGAGAGAAAGAGAGAGAGAGAGAGAGAGAGAGAAAGAGAGAGAGAGAGAGAGAGAGAGTACCAGGGCCACCACCTTGTGCGTCTGGCTTACATGGGTCCTGGGGAATTGAACCTGGAGCCTTAGGCACTGGAGGCAAGTGCCTTAACCCCTGAGCAATCTCTCCAGCCCACAAATTATAAATTCTTGACACATTACATTCTGAATTTTGAGTTCTCCTCTAAGTAAAAAATCTCTATGTTCTAAAGTCAGTGTCTACAACAATTTGAAGCTGATGTTTAAGGAAATTTGAAGACATAATTGAATCCCTAAATTGCTCCTGTTTCTTTAAAATAATATTTTCAATACATTATATAAAATAGTCTATTTGCACCTCTTCAGTATTTCTTTCACACATGTATATGTATATATGTGTATGTGAATACTCTTTAAGGATCAAGCTATAACAGATAGGTTCATAGAAGCTAAGAGAGTGATAGAATGATCTAATGATTAAAGGCTACCCTAACCCAGAAAAAGTCTTGAGAAATTCAATTCTATTATTTTTAGAGAAAGCATAACATTTAACTGAGGATGAGGGTATGGTCTAAGTGTGAATTGTGTTTCTTTTTAATCTCATAAACCCATTATTTTCAAAGAAAGTCTTAAGAGCTCCCCAAAATGAAATGTACATAGTACATGGTGTCCATCTTAGTCATGCACTTCAGGGAGAAAATTTATCCCTAAAGTAAGGTACAATTATCTACTGGAGAAAGACAAAAGGGATAAAATACTACAGCATGTAATTTACAGTTATTAACAGGAAAAACATCCCTTTCTTTTTTTTTTTAACTCTAAGCCTATAACTCCTGCTAGGATCAGAAGTATCATTTGCAGAAGTCTTTTAACCAGTGTTTCACCTCTACACTTGTCAATGCATAAATCTCTTTTCTATTGCTTGAAATAACTAAATGACATCTGGCCGTGAGGAATGACTGAGCTGGGGGCATGGCGAAATAAAGTAAGGTTGAAATTAAACAGTTAGGAGACTTAGAATCAATCAATGTTTCATTTAAGTTATTTTAATTTTTTACAATATCACATTAAGGAAAACCAATAACGTATATATAAAAATCACATTCTCTTAAGCACATGAGGAATATTTGACAACTGTTGATCTCTCAAAACATATTAAACATTTATTAAGGTAAGGCCAGGCAAAATGGAACATTTTTTTAAAAAGCAAATGGAAAAAGATTTCATGTTTCCCAATAATTACATACTTTACTTGAGTTTTATCTAACAGTCAAAATATAAAATATTCTCTCTTCTTCTGGAATTTAGTATACCATAATACATGTTAAAATATGGTCCAGACCAGTCCTGGAATTCAATATTTCTCTGAGACATTCACTGAGACATTAATTATCATTGTTCTTGGCAAGCATAGGTGGAAATTGGGAAATGGTTTGCAGTCTGAGAAATATATGGAATCATATTTGTTCCTCAAATATTTTGTATTCCTTTAAAAGTGTTCCTGCACTATGACATGTTTTCTTCCATAATTTATTATTCATAAATAGATCTATAGAAAATGTGAGTCAAAATAGAATTTATGATTTTGTCTATTAGACTGTACATATAATAATTTTAACCATTCATGATATATTCAAAAGTAAAACAAAATAATAATAGCTGAAGTTGACAATAAGTTCTTTGAGATAGATGGAATGCTAAAATGCCTCATTGCATTAATCTATTAATTAAAATATATGGCTATAGAGATATTTCAGTCTTTCAGCCAAATATCATTTTTAGATATCCTGGGGTAAAAGAAGATATGCCAATAGGTTAACTTTTTTATAAGACAAATTAGCAAAAATGTTAAATGGGTATTAAATAACAATAGGATTTGGGTAGTATGGTGAATTTTACTTGATTGCATATTATATTTTATGTTTACAGTAACTGCACGAGTATCAGTTCAAATAATAGAACTGATTATTTAAATTGAGTTCATTTGTCTTACTGATTATGTTACCTTGGAAGTATAAATTAATATCTCTGAATTATGGTCTTTAATGCTATTAATGTCACTTACTCTGACTGTTGACGTATTATGTAAAACATATCTAATACCTAATATGCCTCATAAATTTTAATAACCCTTCTCAACTATCATTTTCAATGTTTATAAATGATAAATTAATTTGGCCCAGAACTATTGCTGTGATGAAAACATTTGTTACTTTCCTTGATTTATTATGTAAATCACCTTTTTAAAGAAATAACAATCATCTCCTCAAAACATTATTTAAATTCCCAAAAGAAGAGTTTTCTACTAGATTCTTGAGTGGCTTGTTTTTGTTTTGCTTCTTTTGCTTTTTGATTCTCGGAGACTCTGACTTTGACAAAATCCAGTTTGACAGAAGGTGTCTCAGAAATCCATCACTGAACTTATTTAATTTTATTTTTTAGATTTTTTTTCAGCAAGAAAATCATGATTCTTTTTGACTAGCAGCTTTGACTTCAGGCTGAACTCTTTGTTCCTAATTCCAGACAATGATTTCTACCTCTGATCTTCCTAGAAACTCCATGATAGGTTTCTGTTAATATTTCTCTCACCAGAGCCTCAGGCACAAGGTTGCAGAGCTTGCTTGAACATGACCAATTCTATTTTCACATTTACACTCTTAGAAAAAATATCACCAGTATCCACAGAGATGTAATTTCTCACCTATAGAAATTATGGGGTCACTAGAGACTTCATATACAGGTGGTATTTGAGACAAAATATTGAGAATATATGGAAAGAGCTTTACTTCCAGAAGCCATTTTAAGGGGGTAGGTAATAAGAAACGGGAAAAGGGAGAAATAATGGACAATAATATGATAAATTTGAATCTTTTATGGTTATTCTAAAGTAGTTTATTTATCCAGTTGGGTACACTCAGAGAGACTTCATGTTTAGTTCAAGTCCATTTGGCCCTCTGCATCCACAGGCTCTGTATTCATAGATTCAACCATTCTCAGATAGAAAATATCTTTTAAAAGAAATTATATATGATCTATGTAAATACACAGGCATTTAGCAGTCCCTAGACAATATAGTATAGCATCTGTACACACAGCCTTTATATTGTAATGTGTATCATATGCAATCTAGAGAAGATTAGAAGTGTGGTGATGTATGTATAGATTTTTTGCAAAATCTATTCTGTATTATTCCTCAAGGGACTTCAGCATCAACAGATTTTGTTACCTGAATGAATCCTGAAGCCAATCAGTTAAAAACACTTGTGGAGATTTGGACTTGAACAGTGAAGCATTGGGAAGTATAACCTAAGTAATTGAGACCAGACTTTTGAAATCCTGTTGCAGGAACTTGATTTCAAATTGACAACACTGAAGACCTAAGTAAGAAAGTGAAGTGATTAGAACACAAATTAAGGGAGGAAATGTAGTTTTTCCTAAAATTAATGAGAGTAGGCAAATATGAAAGTCAGAATTAATAAAATAGTAGTACTTTGATATTACATGGGGAAAGTTGTGAAGGACAGAAAGTAATGCAGAAAGGCCAATATGAATGGAAGAAGCAAAAGAATTTGTGAGAACAGTTTAACAATATGGACCTTATGGTTCTAAGTAAGAAATAAATGATGTTTTGGAAGTTGGAAAAATGATGAGAAAAGCTGATTAATGCAATGGTAGCTAACTTTGGTTTGGGTTATTATCCTCAGCTTTTAAAGTTTCAAAACCAACGTGTATGGCCTTATTTAGGAATATGCATGAGAAATGTTGAAGTTCATTTTAAAGACCTGAAGAACTGGAAAGTGGTTAGGTAAAAAAGTTTCAGCACAGACTAAGAGGACTCGTCTTCCTGTCTATAAAATTGATCACTCTGCTGATACAACTCATTATAATTAATTGAATGAAACTGTTTTGATTGTATATTGGGATCCCAAATGTACTCCTATCAGAGTTGTAGCCTTAGAGATAATGCGTATTGAATTACATGATTATATATGAAACTTATTAGAAATAGATTCATGATATTTTTTATTTAGTCAGTTACTTAATTGTTTTATTTAATCTTACTGTATTATTGATTGAACCAATTGGCCTTTCAGAGGCCAGACTAGCACTCTACCAGTGAGCTATATTCTCAGCCTTTTATTATATTTTCAAAAATTACATCACAAGATAGTCAATTGCTCTGAGATACAGGCTTGGCAAAAAATAAAAAAAATAAAATAAAAACCCTGATTATAAAATAAAGTACGAAAAACAACAACAAATGATGGATCAGAAACTAACACTTCTAACAGCTGGCCACATAATCCTGAGCTAACCCAAAAACAAAATATCATAGCTCATCACTTAAGGCAATTCAAACCTGCTTTAGTCATATTTTTGTCCAAATACCTGTGGTAACTTTGAAAAGGAAGGGTTTACTTTGGCTAGAGATTTCTGAAGTTTTAGACTATCAGACTGTGGATGTATTAGAACAGATTAGCTCATATCAGCCATGATACAGACAGAAAGAAAGAGACTTTCTCTAGACCCCAACCTATGGATGGTAGGATGGTACCAGCCATATTTGAGGTAGGTCTTTTGCTCTTAATTGTCTTCTGAAACACCAAATGGACACCCAAGAAGAGGATCTTACTTATCTCCTGGGCATTTCTCAATCCAAGTCAGCAATCAAGATTACTAATTTGATAACCTAACACATCTCATGGAGTTCTCATAGTCTTTAAAAAAAAAAGAACACCTTCGGGATATCTATGTTATTTAGTTGGCAGGGAGGGAGGGAGGGAGGGAGGGAGGGAGAGAGAGAGAGAGAGAGAGAGAGAGAGAGAGAGAGAGAGAGAGAGAGAGAGAGAGAGAGAGAGAGGGAGAAGAGAGAGAACCAATGCCTTGTGCTGTTGCAAGTGAAGTAACTGTCAGACTCATGATCCACTGTACGTGTCTGGCTTTATGTGGGTCCTGGGGAATCGAATCGGGGCCAGCAAGCTTTCCATGCAAGTGCCTTCTCCTAGCCCAGTCCTCACCGTTTTAAATGTTCCAATAGTTCTGATATTCCTCAAAAATCCAAGTCCTACATCGGAGGCTGAAGTCAATCTCTTAGCTGGTATCAACCTCTATCTAATTTAGAGACCAATTAGATACTTCCAGCACACCAGTGCACAGAGTAGACATTGTCATTGCATAAGGTAGGAATGGCATCATAGAAAGAAGGGACAGGACCGAAGTAATGAAAATACGAAATCCTGCAGGTCTATGTCTGGAATTCCCAGCACACGATGACATGATTTTAACTCTGAAGACTTTTTGGCAGCACATCTCTAGCAAGCTCAAACTTTGAAGCTCATGTGACTTCTGTCATGCTGGCCATCGGCTTCTGTGACAGCATCTTATATGCCTACAGCAGCCTGAGCATGGCGAACCCAGTGCTTGGTGAACAGCATCTTAGGTGGCCCACTGAGAACATTGAGCTGCAGCGATACTCTGAATTGAAAAGATCTTTCACAATAGTTTGTTTACTTTTTCATTCCCTTGGGACTGTGATAAATATGAACTTGCTCATTACTAAGGTTCCCTAATGGTATCTTTTCTCCTGCCTGGAGCAAAGGGGTTTCATTTTAGTGGCACAAATCTCTACATAAACTATGCCTTGTTTACTCAAGTTTACTAGGGTTTTCTGACCAAACTACTGGATACGTTTTGCTAATATATCTGTAACCCTGGGTTGCAGAAACTGGCAATTTCTATACCACTACCCTAATGCTAAGATGCGTCATAATTATACTAAGATACTGAACCAGATTAAGTCATCCATCAACTTTTAAGATCAGTCTTTCAAAGGTTTTAGGACATGGAGAAAATATACAAATTGTAAAAATATTCCTTGCCTTAACACAGCACGAATGGCTCACTATCCATTTCTCAATAATTAAGTCTGCCTTCCCATCTGAAACCTCAGGAGAACAGTTCTTACTCTGAACATTTCATTTTCATTCCCGTCTTTTGAACTCCCACCAGCATAACTCATTAACCTCTGTGTATAGCCTTCTAGGTTTTGTAGTCTGCTTTCCTCAAACCTAAATTTTTCCCACTAACCAATTACAAAGTCTGCTGAGCCACGGAATCCATGTCAGAGCAGCCATTTCCCCAGTCACAGCTCATTGGTAAGAAATATCCCTTGACTTCAGTAGAGCTGCAAGACAGCCTGAGGAATTCAGAATACGAATTTATATATGATGTAGAACTACATTTCTGTTACATGAAAGCTATCACACACCCCTTAATGAAAGTGCTTATTTCATATTAGAACAGAGTTTATTTGTTTTCCTTGTTCAGGATAATTTGATATCTACTATTTGTTATATATTCGTGCAAGTAGTTTTTCATTCTTCCTTTTAAAGAACAAGAACTTATATAAGAGCAGGGTTATTCTTTGCCAAACATACACACTCATTAGAAAGGATATCTAGGCATGTCTCTTGACTGCAATAGAACTCCAGAAATTGACATAATCAAATTATTACCAACACCAGATGATTAAGCTAAAGGCAGTATTGGAGAGAATGGAAATTTTCTGAGTTGGTTGACATATCGTGGTAGCTCTATAAACCTTCCTGAAACATAAACTACCTTTATACTTCCTAACATAAATATATATATGTATATATATTCCCTAATATCTATGCCAGGTAAATTTAGGATTTCTATTATTAAATATAAGTGCATTCCAACAGGTAAAGAAATCTTTAAAGTTTTGAGATTTTAAGGGATTGAAGATAAGGTGGTGACAGGGTACTAACAATTTAAGATTCATGACTTCAACTAGAAAAAGCAATCAATCATGTAGATCTATATCATGTGAATTAAAAAAAAGAACAAGAGGTGATGAATTACAGAGCTATGGAAAGACAGACTCTGGAATGAGTCTGATAATCTACATAGTAGTTATTTCAGAGAGATCAGAGGAACTAAGGAAGGGGGATCATGGATTTAGTAATATTGAGAGAGACCCCAAGCTTTCAAATCCTAAAATATTTACATATAATGACATGGGAAAAATGATGGGAAACTCTGCAGAGAAAGATTACAGACATTCCTTTTGCAACTGACTTAAATAAATGGTTATTTTATTAATTTGTGTTGAGGAAATGATAGAGAGCATGGTGATGTGAGATGATGTGTTGGCATGGTGTTTTTTACTTTCAGCTATGTTTTGAGAAGGTATAGGTTCTCCCAATCAAGGGAAGTAGGAATACTTGGAACATAGGCTTAGTGGTGATGCCTATAGTAGCAGCAGCTAAGCTAGGAGGATCGTGAATCCCATGTGATCCTGAGCCACTAAGGAAGAACTTGTCTCAAACAAACAAACAAACAAACAAACAACCAGAAACAATATATATATATATATATATATATATATATATATATATATATATATATATATATATATATATATATATGTAATGGATTATAAACAGTAGACAGAACATACCAAACAACTGAAAATTCTTTAAGCATCTGTGTTTCTCAGGCTACGTGCATGATCACTGCTAAACATATGCACTGTCTGGACATCAGCTGTATGCAGAATGTCAGTGAGAGTCACAAATCCACATGTCAATCACATGCTTCACAGAAAAATTTGTACTGAAATTTCAAGCTTGATTTGATTTACTTTGGATAGGGTTTCTCTTCTCAAAAACTCATATCAGATTTATTTGCGAGTGTAAGAGGTTAACAAGTGGTCAGTGTTTAAGAAGTTCCACCCTTATGAAGACTGTTTTCTGAGAGTTGATCTTCAACAGAGCATTAAGTGTCAAGCTCTTCTTGTCATAGTGATCTCCTGAGTACACTCACATGCCCCTCTGCTGATCACCATGAAAAAGAATGGCATGGAGTCTCACAATATCTACCCATCCAATTTTGAGCTTTCTATTTTCCATGGCTATGAGTCAAAATACAGCTCTTTTTTTATAAGTGACTGGGGTAATGTATTATACGGACAAACTCTTGGAACAAACAATGGGACTGAGCTGTGGGACTAAACTATGGGACTGAACTATGGGAAAGAACTGGGAACATTTTTTTGTGGATCTTACAAAGAGCTTTTGTTATATTATTGCTGTGAGATGCTCAATTCTTTACTTGTAACTTCCTCTACAGTTAATTTTGCAACTGTGTAATCCACCTGCAGCCTAAACAGCACAGATGACCAATATTGACAAGCGATGTTTAGAGGTGCTGACTGATCTTCAGATGTGCTCTGTGCTCCTTGCCTCAGAGGCCTGGTTGCACTCTTGACTCAGAACAAACATACATGTGCAAAAGGTGCTGATCATAGCATTGAAGACAACGAGGTCAGTGACTATGGATCCACAGATCTGTCTGAAGCACCAGAGGGGCTTAATGTGATTGCTCTAGTGGTCAGAGTCTATGTGTGTTCTGGATCAGTGGGGTCCAGCAGGTCATACCCCTAAATACCTTTCTTTAACAAATGTTGAAGGATTATCCAAAGTTGAAATTTCCTTACCCTTTGATCATGCAGTGTACTTCTTGTTCACATCTTATTGGTTTTTGTCTGTTAAATAAAAATGCCAATGAGCGCCTGTATGCAGAGGAAACCACAGCAGAAGTAACATTGGAGCAGGGGTGACAGCAGAGGCAGCAGGGTTATTAATGGCTTTAACTAACCTTCTCTTCAGTTTCTTTTTCCTCGGGTTACTGCTTGAGGCAGCTAGCCCACTCCTCAGATTGAAGTCAGTCTTTCCTAAATTAGAAGTTTGCCCCCTTCCCAAATAGGGGAAATCATCTAGTCTTGGGCAATTTGGTATTGCAACAGAAAATAGATGAAGACAGCTTAACATATTTCTTGAATGTTCCACAATAACTTTCAACACCAAAGTCCCTCAAACAACCCACCACTCTTTCTGCAGTCTCCTTTCCTCTCATATTTTGTGTTTCCCTTAAATAGAAAACAAGATCACTTAAACGTTTTTTCCTCCTTTATTTAACCCATGTACATATTATGTTCATTGTGGATTTTTGGTCTCATTTGTTTAATAAGATCTGTCTATACAAGTTTTGTTTTTTTTTTTAGAAAAACCCATTTCTTGTAGTAAGAGCTCTAATCGCCTGTCTATATGCTTGCCCCTAACTTTCCTTCTCTTGCGTTGAACACACCACTGGTATACTGAGTCTTTCAAAACGTGAAAGTGCTGTGGATGCTCTATGGAATACTCTTATATTTCCTCCACATCTCAGCGCTTTACAGTCCTACATCCTTCAAAATTTCTTTTAAAAAAACTAAGTAATTACCATGCTTGTTTAGGTTAGCTCTCAATACCATAATTTTATCCCAAGATTATCTAAGATTATGCATTTTAACTCATATTTACTTCTCTTCTAATAACTTATTTGTGGTTTGTTTTGTCTTTATGTGCATGTGTGGGGGAGGGGGAGCTAGCAGGTGAAGGCCAGAGAACAACGTGGGTATCATCCTCAGGGTCACTGTCCACCTTTGCTTGAGACAGAGCTTCTCACTGGTTTAGAGTTCAGCAACTAGGCTAGACTAGCTGGCTACCAAGCTCCAAATATCCTCCTGCCTCTGCCTCTCCAGTATTAAGTAGAGCCATCATGTGGGTGCTGGGCATTGAGCTAGGGAATTCAGGTCCTTGTGCTTACAAGACAGTATTCTTTCTGTCCATTTAATAGTTCTTAAAACTCCACTTTGAGTTTATCTTCTCTTTACAATTATCCTCCATTGGCCTGCCAAAGGGATCTTGCTTGAATCTCAGCGACTGGCAGTTCTACTGAAACTATTTCCTTCACTTGTTTTCTAGTTGTTCTTTGACCCCCATACTGGAAGCTCTTTAGTGCTGTAGATTTTTGCCATGATCCTCAATATCTGGGAAGCACTTTCACAGATTAGGTACTGAGAGAGTTTGTATGGAGTGATTTCTTACTCATGGATTCAGACCACAGCTACTCTGTCAGCTCCAACACAATATATGCTAACACTTATTATTCCTTCTTATACAGTACATATGTGTGTGGACATGTTGCATATAGAGAGATATACACACACATACACAATCTAATATCAAGCACTAGCAAGAATTAGCAATAATTGGGCTGGAGAGATGGCTCAACAGTTAAGGCACTTGCCTCCAGTGCCTAAGGCCCCAGGTTCAATTCTACAGGTTCCACATAGGCCAGACCCACAAGGTGGTGGCTGTGGTGCTCTCTCTCTCTCTCTCTCTCTCTCTCTCTCTCTCTCTCTCTCTCTCTCTCCTTGAAAATGAATAAATAAAATATTAAAAAAAGAATTAGCAATAATTCTGAAGAGTAGTATTCCATGTTGGAATCCAGTTTCCAAAGAACCCTAAACCACAATTTCTTCTGATTAATTCAGAGTTATTAAGGAAGAAAGTGGACAATAAATTAAAATTATTGTGTAATTAGAAATGAGTTTCTAATGAGTCCTGAGGCATTTTTTGCCACAAATCACCTGTCACATTCTGTCTACTGTATCAACTATAGGACAGAGTAACAATTGTCATCTGGTAGATTCACACACAACATAATCGAACTGCCATTGTCTGAGGAAATGATGGCAACTTCATTGTGTTCCTCATGACCTTTTTGACACACCCTAGTGGGAGTCAAAGAACTAAACCAACAGGGAAGCAGATGCATTTTATGGCACAGACAGCTATGTCTTGTGTCACATAAAAGTAATGTCAGAGCCATCAAAATGTCACTGTTTTTTTAAATCCTTTATAAACTTCAAAATCCATTGAAAAGTATATTTCATACCTCATTTTCTTCCTGAAATTTAAAGCATATCAAATAAGCAGTTGGCATAGGATTTAATGACTTGTAAAAATTTTAAACTGTGCTGAGAGTATTCCTTTAAGATTTCATATGTTTAAAACATTGTATTCCCCATTATGAATAAAACATAAATTTCACATCTTCTTTACTACATTGGAGGTGTGATGTTTCCCAGCCTTGTAACAATGTTCAGAGGTGCAGTTTAACATGCAGAAGGCGACAAAGTTAGAGCCATCTTACATCACGTGAGGACAATGTGTCTCTGTCTCAGAGGACCTCTATGCTCATCTGGAGCACATCACAGTCACTCAATATGAGAAAAAGCAGGATTCAGGCAAAGACCTGCCAGTGCTCAACTGTGGATCCAATTTAGTGTGTGAGATTTTCTATGGTAGTATTTGTAAGTGCTCTTATAAAGTGCCCGGGTTTCATGCTTATCATGCTCTCTAACTTTGACAT
The DNA here is from genome assembly GCA_004024765.1 of Zapus hudsonius. Classification (NCBI taxonomy): domain Eukaryota; kingdom Metazoa; phylum Chordata; class Mammalia; order Rodentia; family Dipodidae; genus Zapus; species Zapus hudsonius. The sequence continues at coordinate 50,612 of PVHP010001511.1, read as the reverse complement.
CATAGGCAACGAATTAGAAAAGCTGTTCTTGTACAGGTTGACCCCCTTCCCTAAAGGCTTTTTAACCTGAAGCAAAATCCATTTAGCCAACCAAGGCTCGCTCTGTGATAACAATAGCTGCCAGATGAACAGCCAGTCATGTGATGTACAAAGCTTTTACCTCAAATCTAGATAATCCTGAGACATCAAGCTTAATTTACACTTCCGAGGAGGTGTGACAGCTTAACTTTGCCCATTGCAAAGGGATTGCTCACCTCTTTGGAAGCCAGATACATTTTTATATTTGCTCTATCATATCGGGCTCTTATAAAGTCATTTTCATCTTTCATAAAGTGAAAGGAAAAACAACTCCATTAGAAATGTTCATTATTACTCTTTAAATTTAGAATGTCAAGGAATGACAAGATGTATCCAGGCTTTATTATCACATGATGTTGATTTGAAAATTGTTCAATGAATTGCTTTCAGAGAAAGTAAAACACTTATTATATCTTAACCTTTTTTTACAATTGTTCCATCATATATGTTTCAGGTAATTATAATATATATTATATATTATATTATATATTATATAATTATCCCTTTATGCATTTTAAAATTCTAAAGTTTAGCATAATGTTATACTTTACTAATAAGGCAAATTCCATTTGTCTCATAAGATACTTGCATGAATAATGCATAGTTTAAATGTCACGAGGGCTAACATAAAATACCAAGTGTATATTTTACAGGAGTAGTAGTAGTCATGCTATTAAAAGATAATATGAAAGTGACGACACTGCATAGATTCTGATATTTTATCCTGTTTATTCATTCATCATTTTTATTAATGTTTCTTTAGTAATGACCAACTACACTTAACTTTTCTGAAATCTCTTTAATAATTCAGATTGGCCTGTGTGACATGGAGTAATAGGAGGAGAAGTGTTCATCTACAGGATTAATTGTGATGGAACTGTGTTAAAAACAATCTGACCAACTACATTTTCATATGAAAATGTCACTTCACACCCAAAATCAAATGCTTAACACAAAAAACATTATTTTATCACATTAAAGCAAAGACCACCAACCAATAGGATAATTGATTTGTGCAGTATTTTGAGGAGAGATGTTCCTTCTAAAGTCACAAGAGGAGCTGGGTATCAATACACTATTACTAATAGCTGCATATTGATATCATCATGATGAAGTCATATTTTAACATAAGAAGTAAAGATATGACTGGAGAGATGCCTCAGCGTTTAAGGCACTTGCCTCCAGTGCCTAAGATCCCCGGTTCAATTCCCCAGTACCCACATAAACCAGACCCACAAGGTGGTGGCCCTGATGCGCTCTTTCTCTCTCTTCTCTCTCTATCTCTCTCTATCTCTCTGCTTGAAAATGAATAAATAAAATATTTAAGAAAAAAAGAGAAGTAAAGATAATTAAAATAATTTTATTTACCACTTTATCAGGTTGTTGTTTGTAGAAATAATATATAATATATTTTTAGACATACTAAAAATTTCTTGTAAACAAGAAAATAAATTTGTTTAAAGAATTAGTTTGCTGGGCATGGTGGCACACACCCAGTACATGGGTGGCAGAGGCATGAGGATCACCATTAATTCGAGGCAACCCTGAGACTACATAGTGAATTCTAAGTCAGCCTGGGATAGAGTGAAACCCTGTTTCAAAGAAACAAACAAAACAAAGAAATAAGGGCTGATATAGAACCATTGAAAGCTAATTTTCCTTAATTTAAAACAACAATTATATTGGATACCTAAGTATATATTCTGGATGATATTATTAATCACATAGTTTAACATTTTAGCATATATTCCAGCTTATGTGGTTAAAACATTGATACTTACACAAAGCAAATATAAAATGTAATAACATTATAATCTCCTTTCAGACTTCCTAAAAGTGTACATTTCTGAAAACCTGCCTATACTGCAGATCTGTATTCCTATCAGATTCTGCCTGAAATCTTTTGTTAAGGCTCAACTTCACCTTAGTATTATTTTTTATAGATTTAAATCCATCTAACAATAATAAAACATAGAATTACTGTTGCACAAAATGCAAAATAAGATGAGATATAATGTATTCATTTTCAGAAGCACCACATTTTTGCATTATAAAACAGAAACTCTGATAAGGAGAACATTTAAAAGGGGCACTATTTTATTGAATGGATAATATTTTTATATGTCTTAAGTGAAATGAATAAAATATGTATAAAGAAATTCAGGAGAAAGTGAATATGTATAAAGAAATGCAGGAGAAGTGAAATTAGAAGGGAGAATATGTTTACATTTTATGATTCTGTATGACTTCAAATCCCTCAATTTGAATGCATTATCTATAGAAAATAGGAATTGAAATAAAAGATATTCCAAAGTTTTCTGGAGCACACAATACAACATTGTTATATGCTGAATTTTATCACAGTTCATAAATTATCTGAAGCACTGATAGTGTGTGTCTCCAAAGCAATAATTGCTATTATTTCTAACAGGAATAATCTATAGATTTTAACTTGTAGCAGGAATGTTTGTGTTAGAAGAATGACAGTTCTTCACTTGAAACAATTTCCACAACCATCAGCTCATATTACTGCATTTGTAGCAATTAGACCAAGGCCTTCCTCTTATGTTCCTGAGTTGATTACCAGCCCTGCCAACTGTGCATTTTCTTCCATCTCTCATTGACTGGAAAGCACCTTAAGAGAATCAACCTAGGTTTAACATCAGCACTTCACTGCACTAAAGGCCAACTTCATCTTGTTTGAGCAGCAGACAAGAATCATTTTCTTTACTGATCCATCAGTAAGAGACTGACTATCTCAAGGGAAGAAAACATATCCAATTATTCAGTCATTAAAGATATATTTGGTTTCTTGATATATATTTTTCTATACAAGTGCATAAAAGACCAAAATCACAATGTAATATATTATTATATTTTATTTACTATATTACAAGATATAAGAAAGAGATAGATGAGCAATAAATAGATGATAGGTAGATGAAGATAAAAATAACTTGAAAATGATTTTCTTTAAATCATGTACGGGGGTGCTGATAAAAAAAGTTGATCAATAAAATGTCTTGGTTTCCTCATTATGAAATCAGATGAAATACAGATAGTACTTATGATGATTTGAAGGCACATAAATAATTATCTATCATCTATCTGCCTGTCTATTGATCTCATTCTATCAATATGTGGATGGGGTAGAATAATGCCTATCATATGTGAGAACATGGTAAGTGCAAGACGCTAGTGATGACAGCGCATTGATTAGAAGCCAGAAGTTTTAACACAAGTATAAACAATAGTTATCCTATATTTATTATTGCAGGAGATAAATGTAATACAAGCAATCATTTAAGGATTGGTAAAACATGAAATCATTACCATCATAGTAAATTTTAGCTGAATGCTTGAGTCAGGGGCGAATGCCCATTGATTTTCAATTAACTAACATTTAGCTGCAGGAAGTCAGCAGAGATTGGCTCTTTGGTGATTAGTATGTGGTATGAAAAGTCCCACTAGAGACATGGAGTCAATTGGATTTTGAGTGAAACAGCTAATCACCTTTTCCTTATTCTCCCTGAGGGAAAACAAAAAAGCAATCAGATAGGAGAGACACTAAGAATTATATTACTATCCAGTGACTTCAATTTTTGTTTAGTTTTTGTGTTTATTTTACACTGGACTGCTTCACGTTAACAGACTGAAATACTGTATCTAGCAATTAAAAGATGTATCAAATATTCTTTAGAAAAGTAAAGAAATTATTAATCAATATCTTTATTATGAATAATTATATACATTGTATGAGCAAATCGTGTAATGGTGCACCCATTTCCCTCCTCTCTGTCTCCTACTCACTGAAAATAGAAAGTTCCATATTTGTAAAATAAAATGTGGAGTATTTTGTTTGGTATTTTATCCATGTACTTAAGTTTAAGAAACAGTAGGTGGCTTTAGCCATTTCTGAATTTGACATTTTAAAGTTTCACTTCTCAGAATTAGTTCTATAATATAGAAAACAATCTTGTCAGATCAGGATGTGCTGTGATAACCAATTGCAATAATTCCTAATACTTATTATTTTGCGACTAGTTGATTATATCTACATATAGAGAAATAACCGGACTACACACTGGATGGGATTTTATGAATTTTACTCATTTCCTTACGTTATTCTAAACTTTAACAAGTCTTATAAATATATTCTATTTATGTAACTAGTGAAAGTTTGCACACTGTTTCACTGTAGATATGAAAATATCCATATCATGTATCCATATACACTGAAATTTGAATAGGTGATATATCTGGCATAAATAAATCAAAGGACATTATTATATGTGTCATCATATATAATTTTCTTATTCAGTAGTATATTTTACTACTTGGAAGATATGAGCATACATGAAAAATTGCATAACACTTCAAATGTGGCTATCTTTAAAAATACCATTTGTCAAGCCTTGTATGTCTATAAATATTATTAAGCATACAATCTCCCAATAAAATAATCAATGAAGAAAGCATTATATTAGAGAAATTTGCTCAGGACGTTTTTGTTTGTTTTTCCCACAAAAAGAACTCAGAAAACTTTCTGTGACCATATCATTGCTTCTATACAGACACTCTCTAATACTACTATACAAATATGCTATTTCGACCATCTGACCTGCTTTCATCCCCCACCTAGAATGCGCAGAGAGCAGCCCCTGCCTGTCCCCCTCTGGGCTTAGATGAAACACCCTCCCCTGACCCTTCCTCGCATGTGCTCAGTTGTCACTTTTGCCTGCTGCAGCTGTTGGATATTCCCGGGGATCAGATGGTCAGAATAGGTCTGGGATAGACCAATTAGCATCTCAATGCAGCCACTCAGTTCCCTTTATTACCAGCTCACTCAAATTAATTAATTTTTAATTTTGCACTACCTCACCTATTATAAATCATGTCAACCAAAGAGACAGAAAAACACACTGAAACATGAACCTGTCTGTGGTTGAAGTCACAAGGGTTCCTCCTTTCCAGTCTGTCACTTTGAAGATCAGAAAAAAAGTCAAATTATCCTGGGTCGTGATTAGGGAGACATATTTCCTTCATGAATTATCCTCCTTTCAAAGGATCGCCAAAAAAGTGAACAGTGGCAATAAATGACTGAGGTTGTTGAGATCTAAACACACAAGTTATAGATTCAGGAAAGTTAGTTAATTAAAAAAAAAAAGCTTCTATGAATGTTCACCTACTTAATATGAAACATGTTATTTTAGTGTCAAAGGACTTAATGTACAAATAACGACTTTGGTTTAATTTTGAAAGGCCCAGTGAGAGCTACATTATTTTTCTAGCCTGCCATATTTACTATTATTATTATTATTATTATTATTGATCATTATTATCTTTTTACTTGGTTCCCCTTCTTTCAAGTAGTAATATTCTCTAAAAATCAGAATGGCTTGCAACGATCAATTTTTAAATTTTAACAATGGGTGTTTTGAAACATGGAAAGTAATGAAATCATTAGCAAAAAGTTCCTATAAATTTTTATCTGTTCAATTGACCTATCTAAAGTAATCTCAGTAGTGAAATTCTTGGTAAGAAAGCATTTACTTTTAGCAGTACAATCTTCTTTGAGAGCGGTTTCATTATTTTAATATGCACAGTTAGAGATATAGCATGTGTGATTTCTTTAAGACTCTGGCTAAAATGTCTAGAAAGAGCAAAGATTAAATATGCTCAATCTGTCTTGAATACCATAGAGCTTCTTACATATTCTTGAGCAAGGAAATGTGGCCATATTTAAAATGTACCCCTAAAATACATTTAAAATAAACCTAGCTGAAGTAGAATACAATTGACTTCTGTTTAAGGGAATAACACAGGACTGATTCATGGCTACCAAATAACTCTAAAAAAATTTATTTTTCCTCAACTGTAATGAAGTTCTTTGGTCTGCTTTTCTTTGTAAGCATTTATGAAGTAGTTTAACTTTAAATATTTGCAATTATTTTCCAAGTACTTGGCATTTGAAATTGTGGGGAAAAAAAAAAAAGACGTGCCAACTCTATCCTTCAGACAATCATTTCATGAATTTGGCAATACTACTTCCTAAAATCTACATGGGTTATTAGTAAATTTCCTTAAGTAACAACTATCAAAAATTTAACAAGCAGGAATGTGAAATACTTTCCTAACATAAGATTTAATTGATGGATAAATTTCTTAGTTTAGATTCTTGCTTTTACGATGTACTTCAAGATAGTATTAACTAAAGGCAAAAGACATAATAATATCCAGGTCTTTAGTAAAAATACTCCTCAACCTGAACTACAGCAAGATTTCAGGTTATCAACCTAATAAAATTTTTTTTCACTTTCCCAATCTTCCATTGTTTTGTGGCAATTGTTATGCAAATTTTTGGATTTTTGGCAAAACATGTTGAACCAAGGGCCAACTGAATAGAAATTGGTTTTACACTCCCATCTGTTGACCCCATGTCCTAATGTTTCTTCTTTTAAAACATACTTTCCTTCACTGAACTTGAGAAGACACCCAGCCCATTAAAGGGCAGCGAATGTTAGTCATACAAAGAAGAAACTTAATATTGCAGTTCTGTAAAATATATCAGCAAGAAAATATTCCTTAATTCTTGATGTTATCATATTGAAAGTCCTCTATCTTTGTGTAATTGATAAATTTCAAATATAGCTTTGGTTTGGCACACAGATCAGTTATTCTTTTCTAAATTATCTACCCACCAATTCACTTACATATATGTCAGAATGGCTAGGAAAATATCAAAAATAATGAAGACATACAATTTTCATCAAAGCTGAATTTATAGATAAGATTAATAATAATATTAAAATCTTTGTTGATAGGACAAGATGTGTATGAATACTTCTCAATCTACAGTAATGAAGAGAAGGAAGTATTATCAGAATGGAAATATATTTATGTGAAATATATTTAATCTTTGGCTTGTCTCTAAATTTTAATTAAGTCAATTCAATAATGTACTTTTCATGAATAATTAATATTCCTATTTTCTATGAAGCTATGGAATAGTGACAAAAGACCATTTCTCCTCAGGACAAGGGGATTCTAAACAAAAAGCATTCTGACTGACAGCTGGTGCTACCCTTTACTAACTAAAGTTCTCTATGGAAATTAAATTATAGATGAAATAAATATATTCCACCTTAAAAAAGACAGAAATTGTAAGTTTTATTGGTCTATGAATGATAAAATGATAAATGAGCCAAATCTCTTATCTAGTCAAAAAGTTGAGTGAAAATAAATAACAGAGTATAGATCAAACACTTCCATAGATTGCAGTACTCTACTGTGCTTAAGTCATTACTTTCTTATAAGGATTTATAGACATTTATGAAATTTTATTGATTATAATACATGAAAACAGCTGTCACATTGAAAATTACATCAAAGTTTAATATAGCTCCAGTATAAATCAATTTCTCCCTTCTATCAACATTAGGACCATAGAATTGTAGTGTTAATACAATTCTTTTAACTTTTTATCGCTGCTTATTTTCAATCAGTAATAATCTAAAAACAGTATTTACACCAATTTTTCATTTATTATCAAGTAAAATGCTGGATTTTTTTTTATTTTCCCTTTAAGGCACTATTTGTTAGGTCCCCATCTCATACTGTTGGGCATTGTTTTACCTGAGAATTGAAACTTCTCAAGCTATAGGGATGAATGTTTCCTTGAGATTTGTGCCTTTAATCAGAGACTTCCATCCTGTGTTCCGCATTCCAGCAATCTACGCCAAAATTGTAGTGTGAAAATTACACTGATTTATCTATGTCCATAAAAGATAAGAAAAATGGATAGGTTCTGGATGCTTAATTATGGTAATTATGACTTTGGCTTATAAGCATATCCTATACCCCCTGTCACCAAAAGAAAAAAAAAAAGACAGTGATAAATGTATGAGCTGGGTGGAAGGGGGACAGATACATTTCATTAAAAATAAAATAAATGGATGTATGTTCTTTCATTGACCACACTTTGAAAATGTGAAATTATTACTCTCCAGAATTTAAACACATGTAAAAACACAAAGAGTGTTTTAATGAAGTTTTAAGGATTAATAGGACATAGAAATCCTAATACAAAACACCATTTTTACATAGTTTGGATTTTAACCCATAAACAATTCACCATCTTGCCCAAGTTAGGTCATATGGATAACTAGCTCCACAGTCCAGTGAAGGGTACAGGTCCCAAGAGAGCCTCTCAGAATTGTTTCTCCTACAAGAAGTCATTCTGGAGTAGAGACAAGATGTCTCACATTCTTGCTGTAAAGTTAAATACAAATACATTTCCAAAGCAGGCTATTAACTCTATTTCAGTTTTCATAGTAGCATCTGCATTACATGAGTTTAGGAAAAGAATGTCATACATCATTTCAATGAGACATGCATCACTTTGAAGTATTGAGGATACAGTCAACTTAAAGATGTGTAAATAAATCTGTTATCATTATGATTATTTGAATCCTGGGAAATCCCAAGTGATTTTAGCCCTCTGTTATTGGATGGAAAAAGGCCATCCAATTCTGTAGAAGAATTTATTAACCTTTTACTTTTCAAATCCACCTAAACACATTCATTTATTGCAGCAATGACCTGTTTTCCTGAGAAAGGCAATAATACAATCGAGCCTTTAGTTAGAAACACTGTAAGACCTGTAATGCACTCTACTTGAAGAATCTATATAATATTCACTCTTCTGCTGTGGTCTGCCAGCCAATAGCCACTCTGAACATAAGAAAAAAGGGGGGGGGAGAGCTAATGTGTAGTGCTTTGGTTCTTTGGTTCTGGCTCAGCAGGGGAGGAAAAGCAGAAAGTCCTGTCTCCACAACAATAACAATGAAAACATTTTCAAAAGCTTTGATCTTATGAATAGCCTCAGTACTAAAGGCAAGGCCTGCTGTTCAGGCCTTAACAGCTGGGCAAAAAGAGCAGAAAAGAGCAGACAACCCTCATTTATACATGTAGTTCAATGCCAAAGACAGAAAAGTAGAGGCACAATGGATAACTTTGGGTAAGCATGCAGTGATGTTGAAAACACCATCGTTGCCAGTGAATCATTAAAACTACCACCAAAGAAAAAGCCACTTACTCTCTCCAGTATTTTCTAGTTCAATTTTTTTCAGATATAGACTAAAAGAAAAATATGTGAAGAATTTCCTAGATAAAAATGTATTCTGTTGCTAAATTCTAATTTTTAGTACACTAAGGTATCATTCATTTAAGTTAAATACTTATCTTTTTTTTCTTATTATTTCTTTTTCAGTTTGGAGGTTTGAACCAAGGTCCTCAGAAATATTAAACAACTGCTCTACTATTGAGCTACTTTCTCAAGTCAAGGTAAATATTTATACATGAAATATCTGTGATCTTCCATGTCAGATAAATTACTATATTCTATTAGAAACTCAACTTCATCACATTTGGATATAATGAGTAAGTTCATTTCTATACAATTTGAAAAGGCAACATTTATTATACATACTAGATCAGATGCAGGGAAAAAAAGATGGTTGATCACCACGAATAATAAACGTAAAAGTTCAGTAACTCTAATTTTGATTCTTAACATCACATGAATAAATAACAATGCTAATTTTAGCCAAATTTTTCCCACCATGGAGTATACACTATTTTCAAGTTTGATGGACGTTTGTATAGTGCACTGATATTAACTGTCTTCCATTATATAACAATTATATAACCAGGTCTCAAAAAAGGAATATTATTTTTTAAGATTTTGATTTTTTCATTGTATTTATTTATTTTCAAGCAGAGAGAGAGAAAGAGAGAGAGAGAGAGAGAGAGAGAGAGAGAGAGAGAGAAGAGAGAGAATGGCTCATCAGGGCCTCTAGCCATGGCAATGAAACTCCAGATGCATGCACACTGTGCATCTGGCTATAAGTGAGTACTGAAGGAATGAATTCCATTCTTAGGCTTTGCAGGCAAGTGCCTTAACCATTGAGCAATCTCTCCATTCCAGGAATGTTATTTTTCCCACAAGTACTTAAAATTTCCCCTTTACCAATAAATTATAATAATGTTACTCCAGTTGCCATTAGACAAGATATATGACATAAATAACTTACAGGAAGGAAAGATTTGGCTCCGGGTTTCAGAGATTTCGCTCCATCCTTGGGCATTCCATTGCTATGGACCTGAGCAGAGGCTGAACATCATGGTGGGCAATAGATGCTGAATGAAGAACAGCTCACCTCAGGGTGGACAGAAAGCTCAGAGAGACAGAAAGGGCAAGGTATACCTTCCAAAGATACGCCCCCGCCACTAGACCTAATTCCTACAACCAGTCTTCCTCATTCTACCACCCCCTGATAATGCCATCAAATCATGAACTTATCTGTGGATTAGTAATGGATTATGTCAGAGCCATCAAGATCCTCTCACTTCTCAATAACTGGATTCACAAATTAGGCTCCAAGGCTTCAGGATAGTAGCCTTTTCGAGTAATACTTTACATGCAAAAGATCGCAATAAGCAGAACATCACTGTTACTCGTTTTTAGATAAAATGTACCCTACAAAGCATACCTTTCTTATTAAAATCATTTAAAACACTTGGTATTATGTTTTTGTTTCAGTTTATCTTCCTAGCCTGTTCTTCTAGAAGGTTCAACCCAGCATATCCCAAATATCCCAACACATAAGGCCTGAATGGAGGGTTCTGGCCTCCAATTCCACCCCCCATAACAGAGCTTTCTCCAGTCATTCAATCTGTCCTGACATGGACTTCTTTGCCTAATCTTTAAAGGTTTGATTTACATTTTTCATGATTAAATGTCTTTTTTTATTTTTAAAAACTTTTTTATTTACACCTTTCATAACTATAGACAAGTAACCATGAGAATTCCCTTCACTCCCTGACTTTTCCCCTCTCAAGTCCACCCTCCATCATGTCCCCTCCCCCTCTCAATTAGTCTTGTTTGTTTCAATCTCATCATTTTCCCTTCCGTTATGAAGGTCTTAAATATATACTTGTAAGTGAAACTTATGAAAGAGAATAAAAAAGTAGATATGCATCATTTTAGTCTCTAAAATCGTAAAACCCTAGGACTATGGGTCCATGATACTATGATGTCTGTCACCCTGACATAAACAGGTCATTTCCACCTGAGACATAAAAAGCTTCTCTTTTCCTAACTGAAGAGCTTAATGTGACAGCTGCCCTGCCCTATAGATAGATGAAAAGAGTGAAGACACAGAGAAGGACCTGAACAAACAGACCTTACTGCAGTTTGCTCCCATGGGTCACAGACTTGTTCCATCAACAAATTTATAAGACAGCTTACTCTTACTAATGTATGTGCTACTATATCAGCCATGAACCTTATCATGGATGAGGAAAACATCTCTCCCATATGCCGGTTTGCCCATGGTTTCCTAGAAATACAGAATCGGGGACCCACATAAGACCTGCAGTCTATGAATCTGCATTTCTGAAAAGATAGATGAATCACAATCGTAACTCCTGCAAGCCCCTACTCTACACAGTCAATCCTAAACAAGCAACAACACCTGAGTATATTGTTGTGCTTATAGTATGAATAATATTACAGAAAGAATAATATGGTTTATAAGCACACACATGTATCATAGTACTTACTAATAAGTTTTATAATAACTTTATGCTGCATTTCCCTTTTGTATTCCTTAAAAATCTTTGACAGCTAATCCCACATAGGGTCTGAGGAAAACGTAATATTGTTGACTTGACCTGTCTAGCCTAGAATAATTTCACATTCTTAGGTGCAGCCTGATACATTAAAGTTATTTATTTCAAACAAATATAAATGATTTCTGATTGGATGACAGAGGCGACAAAACTAGGCAAAAATTACCATTTTTGAAACTTACAACTGTAGAAAAGTTATTTTTACTGAGCAAAACTTTAACTTAAAAATTAACCACTTCAAAAAACCTTAAATTCATTTTTGGACTCCCTAACTTGAGTGACATTGGTGAATTTTCTCATTTGTATGTCTTTATTTCTTCCTTGGAAATGAAAAGTCATTGGCTTCGATCTGTGAAAATTAAACCATTATTGCTTACATGCACCATGAAATAATTAGTTGGGTCTAGATATACTAAATATTTTCATGTATTTATGTTGCCACCCTAATATTTTTCTCAAAAGTAAACAGCTGTAAATTATGGAATCTTCAACACACTGTACACTGACATTTTAAAATATAATATTGGTGCCATTCTTTTAAATGCACCCAATTGAAACAAGACTTCTTTATGATTTCACATGAAATACTATTCATATAAAAATAAGTGATAAAGTTTTTTCCTTAATGATCACGAAGTTTTATTTTCTCAATCAGCACTCCCATTAAAATATTAGGCCAAAGAAATGTATTTGTGTTCTGGAAAATTTTATGATGATCAATCAATAATAGCTGAAATAAAATGTTACAATAGAAATCAGAAATTTATTTTAATCATAGTTCTTCAAAGTTGCATATTGTTTTATCAATATTCTGTTCATAAGTAATACTAGTAAATAACTAATCACAGTTACACAAGTATATTTTTAAAATTGTTTTTAAAGTTTTTTTACTTGACATATAAAAATGTAATAAGTAATCAAGTTAGTAGTCTGCCATTTGATATTGCAATATATGTACAAATTGCATTTTCTTATTGTAAATACCTTTTTATTTAGAATTGAATTTTTATTAGATATCCATGACTATCTAAGATGAGCTAGACTTTTCTCAGTTTATTTACTACCTTTCATTAATATAAATGATAAAGCTTATTTACATATAAAAATTATCAGTAATGGAAATAGTTTTTTCATTGCAAAGTGACTTTAACTTCTGTTTTAAGTTAAACACAAGAGGATTTTATAATAAAACGATTTCTACCACTCTACCAAAAGATAACCTAATTATGTCTTTCTTCAATTTTTAAGAAAGCAATAAGCTAAAAAAAATCACTTGACTTGAAAGACAATCTTACATTTATTTATTCACATTTTAATAAGAATTTTTAAAGTTTTCTGGTTTTCCCTTATATTCTCTGAACAAAGTGCATCTGTAGCATCTCAGCTGGGCAGGAGTGATGCTTTCCTCCCAGGGAAGAGGAAAGGCACAAGGGCAAACAGGAAACTGCCCCCAAAGCTTGGGTTTAAATACAGTAAATTTATTACACAGGTTATTTACAAAATATAAAAGTCAAAACATATACATGAACTTCCTTAAACTATAAATCTCATATACCTGTGTGGAAAGTCTGTGAATGTAGTTTATAAGAATTTCAATTGGGGGCTGGGGCTTAGTGGTCAAAGTTCTTGCTTACAAAACCTGAGGACTTGAGTTTAGTCCATAGTACCCACATAAAGCCAGATGCACAAAGTGGTGCATACATCTGGAGTTTGTTTGAAGTGTCTAGAGGTTCAGGCAAACCTATTCTTTTTCTCTCTTTCTCTCTTCTCTGTGTCTTTCTCTGCTGTCAAAAAAATAACAATTCAAATATTTTTTGAAAAAGAATTTCAATTGGATTGCTGTTGTGTGTCTACAGAAAGGTCATAGTTTAAAAATAACTTTTTTTTAGTTATTGGTATCATGAGGAAGGAGTATCATTCATGCAATGGTGGCATTTACATTTATGAATGATTATGGGTTAGTCTTCCACTGGACTTTAACAACTTGAGAATGCAGGATATTATTAATGAATGTCATATCCTCTCTACTATAATACTTAATTCTTTAATCTTAATAGTTAATGACTATGCACATGTAAAATACTTCCTATATACATAATCACATAAAGCATTACCTTGGCAATGATATGATGTATGATAATTTGATCATTCTATGTACATTTTATTCAAACAAACATAGCATGTTATTTTGCTTCTCAATATTTTGTCCCTAATAAATGAGAAATACATTCATGGTGATATGAGTTGGTAGATATGGCATATTTATAAAGCTGATACATGAAAGCCGGGGAAATATTTCATTATAACTGTGTTACCAAGCTTTCCTATCCTGTTTTCCACATTTTTAAGACATTTTTTCTCAGACAGGTTTTCATCTTCAATATTAAGCATTCTTTTCTAATTCTGTATATCACTTAAATATGTCTTGGCACTTTGTCCCTGAATATCAACCAATAAATGAAACTTTTCACTTTCTAGAAACTTCTTATTTTATATTATGGCTTAAGGGAATCTCAGTAGGCATTTAGTCTGGGGATTTGTGCAAGAGAGCAGTCATTTCTAACTAAGAAAAGCAAAGTCAAAGTTACAGCAAATCAATTTTGCAATGTTATCACACACGCCAAACATAATATTGAACTACCAACAAAATGACTGTGCTATGCAGGCTACACGCTAGTCAGCCTTGTAAATCCACTGCTCTCACAGACCTAACATGTATGGACTTTGTGAAAGGAACCACAGTGCTGAAAGCAAATGTGAAATTCACGAAATAAGTTCTTGGAAGCTGAGGTCATTCAAAGTTTCCAGCATAAACAAGAGTTAGTCATTCTTGGACATGGGACATTAAAAATAAACTAAGCAAAATAATAGCCAGCATGTTCTGAGATATCTTAATTATAAATTACAATAGTAAATTGCCCTGGTGTTTAAGTAAATAAAAATAACATTCAGCCTATTGAAATTACAGGTAAAGCTATCAATCAGTTATCCTATTTCACACAGATAGGAAGATTTCCCAATTAGTAGAGACAGTACAGAATATGTGCGTAATTTTTGTTCTAAGTTCAAAGATTTAAATTAGTATCATGACTTATAAATGCTTTACGTAACATAGTGAACACTATTCAATCTTTAGTGACATAAATTGCTTGTAACAATTTTAAAATTTGCTCAAGGAACCATAACAAATAAATTATAATTAATAAATGAAATGAATCCCGGTGTTTATGCTGTAAATATCCCAACAAGACTACCACAAAATTTAGAGTTCCATTGTCAAAATTTCCAAGAGAGACACTAGGACTGATTTTGCAGTGACAATTTCAAACAACTCATAATAATAATTTAAAATTCATAGCTACAATTGTATTCTCGTGTGTGAACATGTCTATTAGAATGCTAAAACTAGCAACACTTAGAAATAATACTTTGATAGCACCACATATATTATTATTCATGGCATTCATAACAATTTCCAATCATAGATCTGGCAGAACACTTATATATTAAGATTGATAGGGACTGGAGTGATGTCTCAGTGGTTAAACGTGCTTGCTTGAAAAGCCTTACTGCCCGGGTTAGATTCCCAAGGATCCACATAAAGCCAGATACACAAAGTGGCACATGCGACTTGAGTTATTTACAGTGGTTACAGGCCCTGGTACTCCCATTCTTATTCTCTACTTGTGAATAACTCAAAATATTTTTTAAAAAGATTGATAAATTCCTGAGTATGTTTCTTACTTGTTTTTACAGCTGTTACCATGAATTTTGTCATAGGCATGTGATGTGTCTCTCCTCTCTGCTTCACTATGATCTTCTCCATACCTCCCTCTTCCTCTGGCACAGGAACATATGCCCACATCAAAGTCTTATTCAATGGAATGCACAGCCAGGGCTAAAATTTGAAAGTCTCGGAAATCAGGCTGATGTATTTTTGACATTTGTGAAATAGCTACTTACCTGCTTTTGAATATAAACAGGCTTTTGACATGATGAAAATAAAAAAAAAACCTGCCCCAGAAAGGTAATTCTAAATTTACAAAAAATTCAGAATGACTTGCTGTGTGCTAAAGGAAACAACCCTGATCTATAATAGTCAGACCATCAAACCCAACTATTGAACCATGTAAAGTCATTGATTTTGAAAAATTATTCAACCATGCTTCAGTTGAAGTTCTAACTATGTTTAGGAATTAAAACTCTCTCAATTTAGACTTACAAATATATTTTATGTTACAAGACACATTCGATACTATTTAGTTAAATTTTATTTTAAGTTAGTATCTGGTTGAAAGTAAATCCTTGGCTTTTAGTATCCTGAAAAATCTAGGGAAAAAATATGTCTGGAGAGCTGTATTTTGCCTCCAACTTTTTCAAACATTATTTCTCCTTAAGGATTTACAATGAAAGTTAATAGTTACTAAGATTGCACTAAGCACCAGGATGAGTCGAACATCCTATGTGTATTTCATTTATCTTCCCAATAACATTACAAAAACAACCTAGAATGACAGAAATTTGTCTAGAGTTGCATACTAAATATGAAAGTTGTTAGAGCCATGATAAAATCCAGTCCCTTTGATATATACACCTTGTAAGGACAAAATACATGAAGCCATTGATCTTTGTTTTCTGTAAAGCTAATACAATAGCAATATCAAGTAATAATTCGTCATTTACCAGAGTGATCTAAATATAATTTCAACATTCATTTCTATTTCTAGACCACAGTGATGTATATTTTTACTTTCTATATGCAATTTCTAGTCCTGTGATAATCTCAGGATTTACTTGGGCAAAGAACGCTATAGAGAATATAAAGAGTGTCCGCAAGGGATTCTTAGAATATTTAACTTACTTCTTTAGACATAGAATCCACTAGATAATGAGAATAGTTCCTATGCTATGTATTTCTCAAATAATAGGGAGGTAAAGATATAGCAAATGCTCAGTTGCTCCTGTTTTCAAGCTTAGAACACAATTTCAAGAACACAATCACATTTTCCAATTCTTTCATATTTTACATTATGCATATAGAATATATAAGTGGACCTGAGCAAGTGTAACTTGAATATGTGGGCACTGTCATAGCCTCTTGGGTAATGCTCTGTTATGAGCTGTCACAATGCCAAGCTTTATGACATTCCATGTACTTCTTCCACACTCTCAACTTTCATATTTTCATCTCTGTGAGCTTTGAACACAAGCACCCATCACATAAATCCTCATGTCTAACTCGGGATGCGTTGTGATAAGGACCTCAGAATTGTTCCTTTAGTCTCATTAGATAAACTGTAGCTTATCCACAAGATATATTTTTGCAACCTTGGGTTTCTAGCTAATTGAGAAACAAAGTTTTTTTGTATAATTATTTGGCAAACTTCCCTTCAACTTTCTGAGAAAACATATTAGAAAATTGTGCTAGAATTTTATGAATTTGCATCAGCTTAATTACCACTGGAACTCAAGATGTGTAGAAATGTATGAGTTCCTGGCATGCATTAAGTCATAACATGGGCAGAAAATGTTAATCTTCCATCCATTATATTTTATACTTTGTAGTTTTAGAAAACCTGTTAAACACATAAACGCTTACAGAGGATTAAAGAGTGTCTTCAAGAGATTCTTAGAATATTTAACTTATTTCCTTAGGCATAGAGTTTTCTAGATAATGGAGATAGTTCCTTTAATCGTTGTAGTTATTTAAGCATCCACACAGGATTATGGCCACGATTAAGGAGTGAATGAACAAAATAAATCTGACTATAAAGTTATAACCCTTCTAGTTATTATACTTCCAAAGAGGCATTATTGAATTCGAAATTTTTATTGTGGACAGTTAATTAATATTTAATAATTTGTAATTTTCTAAGAATTTTGTTTCTTTTCTTTTGAAACACGGTTTCATTAGGTTCCCTGGGTTTGCCTGGAAAATGCCATTACCCTCCTTTAGCCTTGGTATTAATGTATTTAAAAAATAGTCCCTTGCTTCTCTAATTTAATTTTGATGTCTTTGTCAAATTTAGAAAGTAATTGTACCAGTCCTACAGGTTTTTCTTAATCACTGATTATGAGAAATTAAGCCATTGTTGCAATTTTCAAATGTAATTTTCATCACTTAAAGAGTATTTAAAAAACACATTTTGCTGGGCATGCTCAATACCTCAGAGTTCAGGAGGCTGAAGAAGGACAATTGAAAATTTCAGACCAGTCTAGATTGTATAGTGACATATTGTATCAAAAAAAAATGTTTTCCCCAATATCATTACTTTCAATATTTCTTCAGAAACAAGGGCAATTCCCTCTCTATCACTTCCTCTTTTTGGCCTTCCTCCACAAAAAAAAAGTGGGAGGTGACTAAATACATAAAGATGGACAGGTAAGAGACAAAGTTTTAACTAATTTAGTAGAAAATTTTTTTATCATTTAATTGCTACTTAAGTATTTCTACATATCTGCCTTGAAGTATTCAATATTTTGATTCTCCAATCAACCAGAATGGCCATTATGCTAAGTATTTGGTTTATATGTCTATTTTAGGTTAGGGTTCGTTAGGTTTTGTATAGATTTTATGGAAAATTATTGCTGTAGGAAAATCAGAGGCTATACATTTCTCAAATAATAGGGAGGTAAGGATATAATAAATGCTCAGTTGCTCCTGTCTTCAAGCAGAGAACAGTTTCAAGAACACAATCACATTTTTCTATTCTTTCTTATTTTAGATGATTCGTATAGTGTACAAAAACAGAGAGCAAAAATATTGATAGTAAATGGACCAATAATATTTTCATAATGCTGAGCTATATCTCTAGACAACAGTCAAACAAAATATCTACATTTTGTTTTCTAAATATATAGATTTAGGATGTAGTTCTAATAGAGTTTATAAAGGAGAGAACAGTTAATTATGGCAGAAAAACTACAATCCATAACCATAAAAAACTTCTATTTTGGAAATTTAGTATTGGGGCTTAGGAAATGTCTGACCTGATAAAAGCACTTTCCATGAAGGACTGAGGGCCAAGGAGGGCCTAAATTCAACCCCTAACATCCATTTAAAAACCTGGGCACAGTCTTGCGGGTAGACGTGGGAGCATCCCTGGGTCTCACTGGTAAGTCTGTCTGACTGAGAAAAAACAAAACAAAACAAAAACAAACAAAAGAAAAGCTCCAGGTTCAGTGAGAGACTCTGCCTCAAGGAATCACTGGGGAAGAGCCATAGAAGCCATCTAGCCTTCTCCCTGCCTGTGAACACACACGGGACCCCCACCTCTGCCCACATATATGCCCCACTCTACATACTGTGGTGGTTTGAAAGTGAAATGTCTCCTATGTCCTCATGTATTTATGATTTAACCTCACACTCAATCATCAGTTTTTAGAGCCTCTGGGAGGAGGAGTGTGTCACTCAGGGTGGGCCTTAAGGTTTGTTACCTCAGCTCTTAACCTAGTATTTGACTACTTTATACTCAGATATGTTACAAGAGGCAGATTCATGCTTCTGCCATGCTTTCCCCACATGATAAAACTTCTCTATGAAACTGAAAGCCTGAAACACACCCTTTCCTCCATCAAGCTGCTTCTTGTCCCAGTAGCCAAAAGTAACTGCAGCAATACCCAAGACACGTCATTCCTCACATATGAGTGACAGTGCGCACATACACACACACGCACATACACACACACATATTTAAGTATTATATACAGAATTCTACTTACTAAGTATATGCTAGTGTCATGTTTTGTAGCTTTTTTTCCCCAAACGCTTACACTCAATGTTCTTAGTCAAGGCTTATAGAAACCAAACTCATACATAGGTATCAAGTGTTACACTGGAGAAATATTTAAAAAGCTACCAAAGTATAAACTCAAGCTAAAGTAGCATCTCGTAGAAAACAACCATATTGCTTTGCAATGAATAGGCATGGATTCAGAGTCATGTAAAACAAGTGGAATCCCACCAAGCCTGCTGGGTGTCAGGTTCATTACTGGAGAATGGAGAGAAACTACCCTCTTCAAGGCCTGTGAAATCATGACCCATGTGTGGAGTGCAGCCTGGCCTTGGCCACCCGCCAGTACCAACAATGTTTACATTTCTTTGTGGGAGCTCAGTGAGCTTTCAAGTGTCCATCTGCTTTACCTACTGTGCTCCATAAAGAGCAAGTCAGCGCATTCTCTCACTTCCTTTCAACACTGAGAAGAGTAGCCATCAAGCTTATGAAGGGCAGAATCGGCTTCTGCTTTCAGCTTCCTTTACGCAGCAGCTCTGCCCCTGAATCCCTTGCAGGACACCAATGAGCCCCAATCCTCCTTCCACAAATCTGCATCCGAAGCATCAGGAGTGCATGCTTGTAAACAGAAGGAGTCCCTAAGAATCTCCTCAGCTCTTGCATAGCAAGTTTTAAAGGACTCTCACTGAACTAAGGACATATTTGTTATATAGCAAGTCTTTAGATTTTCAAAAGCTGAACACATTTAGAATATTTGCTTTGGACATAAGTATAGGTAAGCCACACAATTTACAAACTAAAAGGAATTATCAGTGCCTGCTAGCACTCCAAATGCTGGCTGTTATCCACATCTTTTTAAAATCTTTGTGTGCTGCCTCATCCAAAAAGCTATACAAAGTAATACGAGGAAGTGCGCTATAGCGGAGCACCATTTGAGGTTCAGTTTGATACTTTATGATAGACTTTGTTCATCAATTCTTAGAATAAAGAGCATACAAGGTACACAAGTACAAGGACACATTCACCCATGAATATGTGCATATACTCAATGCAAATAGTGCTAAGTATATCTGTGCATATGGACATACACAATATGCACGTATAAACATTCATATGCATCATATAATGTCTCTTTGCACATATATACATGTATACATGTATGGGCATATGGATATAGCCCATTCTTATCTAGAACAGAGCTTTAAAAAATGGTCTGTAACTGATATATCAGACATCTCGGAAACTCATTTCCAATCTGCCACTTGGAGATCTGTCAAGCTCATAATGAGGCATATTGTGCAGGCATACACACTGGGCATATAGCAAGTGTCTTTCTGAGCCCTGGTTCTCCACTCACCAGCATCTCCTATCAATCATGTCCTCAGCAACAGCAGGGGTAATGGAAATAGAAGCAGAGGTAATTAGAGGCGTGACTCAGTTCCACATGCCCAGAAACTAAAGACCAGACCAGACCCTGTGAAAATCTTTATGTGTTGCCGTCTGATCCAATTACGTATTGAAAGGAGAGTGAAGTGTTAATGAAGATGAAGTTCTGGTCTTCTTAAATAATCATTGGCAACATTTTTTCTCAATTCTTGACAATTAAATTTTTCAGTAAGCCTTTTGGTTGCAAGAGGGCCTTTCAAATCATCCCCTTATGGTGATCAATGAAGTGAAAAAATATTAATATGTTATATTGATGAAAGTATTGGGTTACATAATCATGTCTGAATATCCAATGACATTGTAACATAGAACAACTTAGTAAGTCCTTTTATATCTGCTCTGACAAAATATGGTTAATAATATTTACTCATTATATAGGAGTTTTGGAAGATCAAATATTATAGTAGGTTAACAACCAGGTACTTACTATACAACAATAAATGGTCATTTAAAATATTTATGGCTTTTCTTTCTAGTTTGATGCAGGACTCACAAAACTCATTTGGTATAGTTCAGTATAAAGGATATTTTAAATGTGGAAGAATAAGGCAAATGGAATAAACAAAGGGAAAATCTAAAATTATACTTTGTATTACAAGGAATGCCTTGAGAACATATCTACTTATATGTACGACAGAGGTAACAATACATAATTCTGTGTGTTTTTATAAGAAATGAAAAAAGATTCTATGAACACTCCATTAATTAATGGAATCAAAAGTAGAAACTAAGGCTGGAGAGATGGTTTGGAGTTTAAGGCACTTGTATGCAAAGCCTAACAACCTGGGTTTGATTCCCTAGTACCCACTTAAAGCCAGATGCATAAAGTGGTGCATGCATCTTAGAGTTCACCTACAGTGGCTGTTGGACTGGTGTACCCATTCTCTCTGTCTCTCTTTTCTCTATCACTTTCTCCACTTGCAAATAAATAAACAAACATGTTTTATTTTAAGCAAAAATAAACCAATACCTCAATAAGACCCAGCCATTTCTGGATTTGGAACCAGGGTTACATGTGTGTCATTGGTCAGATGTTGCTAAATATCCTGGGGTAAGAGTCATAGTCACTGATGTTGAGAAGACTGGGCTGACTTAAAACTATGGTGGAGACACTAATTGAATCTACATTAGCATAGCATCAGGTCATATTCCTTTTAGCATCATATTCTTGGAAAATAAGAAAGACATCTATTTCCTCCTCTTTCAGCACACTCATCAATTCTATATGCCACACAGCTTTTACCCAATGATTGATTATTGAGTACTTTGTCCTCGGTATGGTAGCAGGACTTTGCAAGTAGACACAAAACTCTGAAATAGGGATTTCAGAGTTACTCTCTAGTTGCTCTCGGAGAAAGAAAAGTATTTCTTTCCAACCAGCTTTATGTCTGAATTTGTTTATGAGCTTCACAAAACTTTACTTTGCCATCATATATCACATCAGAGTTGATGCTGTCTGGTTCTCTCTGGAAAATGGGACCTTATGCCTAGAAGCTACAGCTTTTCTCAGTAAGAACATTTGCTTTTAACCTTTGGAAGTGCAACTGATGACTGAACAACACACTCAGAGATACTCAGGGTCTTTCAATACTTGAAGGTATTGGCTCTATATTTATTGGCTGTTTTAATAATACTTTAAAA
This sequence comes from Zapus hudsonius, assembly GCA_004024765.1. Taxonomy (NCBI): domain Eukaryota; kingdom Metazoa; phylum Chordata; class Mammalia; order Rodentia; family Dipodidae; genus Zapus; species Zapus hudsonius. The sequence continues at coordinate 28,020 of PVHP010001511.1, read as the reverse complement.
AATGTTGCCTGCTCCTGTGGGTTCAAGGTTTTAGAATATTAATGACTGCACTTTGATATCCTTAGTTTCCATCTCTCAGAACCACTATATCCATAAAGTGATTGTGTTTCCAAAGTACAATGAACTGCTCCCCTTTGCATAGAGTCACAGAGATAGCTCAACAATAGCAGCAGTAGGAATATGACCTTTTTTAAAGTAACATATTCATAAAGAGGCATCATCTGAAATGGGATGTTTAGTCTTCAGCCTGAAAGACTGGTCTGGGAACCCAAAGAGCATGTGTACTGCTTTCTGGTCATGAGCTCCTTTCCTAATGGCTCTTCCTTGAAGACCACTTTCATCAAATGTATCCCAAAGTTAAACTCCTCTCTCCAATTATACCCTATCAAAGTCCAGTGCCAGCTGTCAGAGCTGTAATGTAAAACCTTATTAGCTCCTATAAGTTCTACTCTGGAACTAATAAGGAATTGTCAAAACTCTAAACACAGACAGAAGTGGAGGGAAAATCCCAGAGACAAGTTGGAAGCACTCAGTGAATCTGCATTGGCAAAAGCAATCTTTGTGAAACTTTACCAATACATATCACAGAATCTAACCACCTCAAGAGCAAGAAAAGCATTGTTTTCCATTTATTTGCATACTGTCTGATTCGTCTACACAGGAAGGGGTTGGTGAAAAAGACAAATTGAAAAGTTAGCAATCTCTCTTTAGAATTATGTGTGTTGTGATAAAAGTTAAGTGTTTCATTCTTCAAGATTTCAAATTCAGAAGCTTTCAAAACATTTCAAGTTGAAAGTCAAGGGCAAAATACACATTTAATGAAAATAAATTATTATTATTATCAAAATAATAATATCAAAATATCAAAATGCTACCAAGCAAATCAGACCCACGAAAGGCTATTTATGTGAACTACATCAAGTTAAAAGCAGAATTCTGGTCTTTCTGCAGTATATAACTAGTGTTTATAGTAAATAGTTGTGTCAGTTCCAGGAGCTATTTGATAAAGGGTTATTCATCCAGATATATAACTTTTATATACTTAACATAACTAATACCTGTCCCTCTTAGGAAATGGGAGTTGATGTATAATGTTTTATATAAAAGACTAATCATCTCACTGATGAATTTACTTGTAAAAAATATTTAGAAAGTGTTTTACAAAACAATGTCCTGAAAATATCATAATGGAAACAACTTATTTTAAGGAATATTAGCTATATCTTTCCCTTCTATAACTGAAATGATATTTACACATCTTAGATTCCCATAATGTATATTGTCCTGGAAAGTTAATCTACACATTTATTACAAGTTTTTCAGCTCAAAAAATTCCCAAATACACAATTATTCTTGTTTAATAAAAATGATAGACTTGACATGAAGGAATCAACAAAATTATTATTTTTACATTTGTAACATTGGATCAGATAAAGCATATGAAAGCCTAAAAAAACTTTGTGTAATTATAATAATGATGATGGTGAGAATTTGATTTGGTAAAAGCAGATTCATCAAAAGGAATATAAAAGAGATATCTGTGAAAGTAGCAGGGAAAATCCTTTGGAATGACCTTAACAATAATTTCTAGATTGAAATGAAGAGGAGCAAAATATCTACCTAAAGAGAAAATATCCTATTATACCTCTAAATTAATAAGATCACTTAACTCTAGTTGACCTATAATAGGTGGAAAAGTCCATATTTTACTGAAATACCATAGGTCTTATCTAATTTTGGTTCTATATTAAAATGTGTCTATTATTATGAGATATGATAGTGATAGTTAAGTTTTTATAGTGTTCCTTCACAATCATTAATGTCTTCTTATTTATTATGAGGTATTTAAATCATCAAGTATGACAGAAATTCGTTCTTTCTCTACACATAATCATCATTATCTCCTATATATGTTTGCAATCAAACTGTCACTATTCAAAATAACCTGATTTGTAGTATTTAAAACACAAAAACCACATTTCCTATACACTGAAATTCATGTTTTAAAAGTAAAATTCATTTTTCCTAACTCAAAAAAATGTACTATGATATCTAAAGAAGTGATAAATCAGTCACAGACCTTGACTTCACTGCTCCCTTTATGATTGAAAGTTTTAATTTCACTACTGTTTATGTAGTAGACTGACAGTATTTTTGAAGGTGTCCAGTACATCACAAAGTAATTCATGGAAGTTCATTTGGTATGTATGTCGACAGCTTCTCCACTGTGTTTGGATTATGAAGGGACCCTAACTGTACATAATAAAATATCTAAAAGAAAGCAAATTTTCCTTCTAGAGCACCAAGTAAAATAGTTCCACAGATGCTTCCTATCCCCACCTACTTATTTCTGTCTTGCATGATCACTTCAAGGCAAGGACATTATGTCCAACCTGAAATTTTAGAGACTTATAGAATTTGTTAAAATCTCACTATTATAGTTGTTGCTTGATTTCTAAATGATATTCTTTGAATTCAGCTAAAATTTAAGTCTTTCTGAAAGTGTGATGGAAAATATTCTACTATAAGTTTATGGAACTTTGAATGACCACATCAAAATAACCAGGTTATGAATAAAAATAAAACATTGGGTCACATGAAAAATGGGAAAATTCAAGTGACTGATCTTTAGAAGAAAGTGAAAAGCTCACAATAAGACAGCAGAGGAAAAATCACCCATGAGTACAATCTAAGGCTGAACTCTGTATTCCCAGATCTCTTCAGCAAAGCATGGTTTGAAGAAGGTAGGCAATAATTAAATGAATTATAAGTAACCAAGTAAGTTCTTTATATTTTTTACTTATTCAAGGTTTCTGAAAGCTAAGGTAATAAAGAGACTATGGAATGGGTGAATTTATCAAGCGTAAGTTGTGAAGTAGAGATAGAAATAAGAAAATAAGGAAGGTTAACATATAATGGTTGAGGTTGTTGACTAACAATAGTGATATCATTCAAATCTATTTACTGCACTTCTTGATATGATACAGTGGGCTGAGGAATCCTCTCATAGCCCATGTTGACAACTTCTCTTTTCTGGATGGACAAACAGAAGATGAAACTGTTTACTAATAAAATCAGCAGGTAGCATCCCTCAAGTACTTGCTAAAGACAAGAGCCTTTTACTAACCTGAACAATTAAACACAAGCTGAGATTTGGGGAAAAACTCAGTGAAGTTTTGAGCATCAAGTTAATGTTCCAATAACTTGTAATATAAATTTGTTAAAGACATATGATCTTGAGTAAATCAAGGATGTTGTAGCTATTACTAAGCTGTCATAACACATCTGTTTAATTTGTTATCTGAAAGCTTATTTACATTATTACTTACTGGCTTCATACTTTATTATGAAAACAAACTCCCCTCACTAAGGGTGAGGAACTATTAAGGCCAAAGTAGAAGTAAGAAGTGGTATTTATTTTACATTCAGGCAAAGCAATTCTTCTCATTCAAAGTAGAAATGTTGAGCAACAAATGATGTACTTTTCACATTTCCATGCAGTCTTAAAGGACGAATCCATCCTGGAAGTGCTAACTGTGTACATTTAAGGAATACCATTTGCAATTATGCTCAAAAAATTACAAATTCAAAGCAGATAAGTATGAGTTTAGTGGCAATTCTTATGGGGCATAAAAGTAACATTGTTAATTCTAAAAGATAATTTTTTCTCATAGGTTTCATTTAAACTATTGTTATTCCTTTGCTCCATTCATTTGTTACTCTCTAATCAGAGTTCAGAGGAATCTGTTCTTTGCTAGTTGTAAATCTATGTGGTCTGAAGTCAAATATATGCATTTGCATCGACATACAATCAATGCATTGATTTGCATGACTTTGTGAACAACTTAGATTCAAGATGAGTTCTCTCGTCAGGACATACTTCTTGAAAATGTATACTCGACACAGAAATTTCATAATAACTGGTAATTCTATCAGCTTATAATTAAGAATCTCTTCAATTATATACCATTAGATTCTTGATACAAAATATATAAGAAAGTGCTTTTCTAGCTTAAGTTCCTCTCAGGGAATTATCATTAGGAATTTTTCCTTTCCAAATTTATTTGAATACAGAACCATCAAACAGCTCTAAATAGTGCCCTATAACTGTACATGTAGATTTCACAAGTCCTTCCAACATTCCTCTGAGGTCTTAGCTTTTTACTTTCTCCTTTGCCCAGCAAGCAAAATACTTCAATAAACCTCTTACTGAATTTTTGACAGCTGCTTAAAAGTATCTGAACTGGCACAGAAAAGAATGGAGGGTAAGACTTTATATCTTAAGTCACGAGTAAAGCAAACATAATTTTGAATCATCATCAAAAAGCTCAGATGACTTTGTACATTATATCAAACACACTTTTCTATTAAGCGGTGAATGCAAGAGAGCAAAGAATAAAGTCAACATTCCACAATGAATGTGCAGATAAAGCTTGCAGCAACAGATTCTTCAGTGACAGTAATAAGGTATTTGGTACACTAAGTCTAAACAAATTTTGTATGAGCAGGAATATTTATAGTAACCTCCTGTTATCTGCCACAGATGTAATTAATTGGCTATATAAAAATCCATTAGCATTTTCATTTCTTCTTTCATACTGCACCAAATTAGATAATGCAATTCATTAGCCAGGATTAAAAAGAAAATAAATAAATAAAAGATCGTGATGTTCTTTTGGAGTAAATGCAAAGCTTTAAAATACTTCTTAACAAGGGAAAATAGATGAAGATTTCTGCTGGGATGTAAGACCTGATTAGGACACAGTCAAGGGTAATCTTGATTATCAATGAGTGAAAGATATTTGCAGACAATATAGGATTTGTGTCACTTCATAATTTTGATTTTTCAATATGTTTCTGCATTAATGAATTTTTACTATATTTGGTAGGTCTGATGTTTGCTCTTTCTGCTTTAAATACTGTCTCTAAATAGTTATTGAAATATAAAAGGCATATTTCTGAAACTTTCCTTTACACAATTTTACCTACCCTGACAAGTAAATGAACCCAAAAACAAAACAAAAAGGAAAACTCATAATATAATAATGCTTCTCATTGCAGAAAACTTTATTTTCATAATCTGTAACCTCAATGTTCTCATGTCTCTTTTATCAACAACACTGACAGAAACTTTATGGACTTACATGTTTATTTGTTTACTTATTTATTGAACAGAGTCTCACACTATAGCACAGGCTAGCTTAGAATTCACTATGTAGCCCAAACTGGCCTCAAACTCATGACAGTCCCCTTGTCTAAGTGTTCTAAGTGCTGGATTTATAGGTGTGAGCCACCATGACAGGCTTCTTGTCAGTTGAGACTATTATTAACTTGGATCTGTATAATGAATCTATTAAAGTATTTTCCCATCAGAGACACAGTCGATAAAAATTATAAAACATTAACACATATACATTTGAAAAAATATTGATTTATTATTTGTAAGGAGAGAGAGATAGAGAGAAGAGAGACAGACCGAGAAAGAATGGGCAAACCAGGGCCTCCAGCCACTACAAACTCACTCCAGATGCATGTGCCACTCTGCATCTGGCTTTATGTGGGGACTGGGGAGTTGATCAAGGGTCCTTAGGCATTGCAGGCAAGTACCTTAACCACTGAGCAATCTCCCCAGTTCCACATACACATTTTTGTAGTATAAGCCAAACTAATTTAACAATGATAATATTTGTCATTTTCTTTCTAAGACTCTATGAAGGACTTGGTACATGCATTTGGTGCTCAGTAAATGTTGAATTAAATGTGTGGTCAAAGGAAACTTTCTAGTTATTTAGTAAAACTGGACTATTGTGCAAGTAAACATTTCATACACTCAAAATATAATTCTGTGGTTACAACTGCAGTCCTGTAGAAAGCTGCTTTGTTTTTATTTATCACTCCAAATGTCATGGATGTGCTTATTGAGTACAAAATATTTTATCAAGATAATTTTCTCATCAAATGGAGATTGCCATGTTTTCATCATTCAGTTCATTGAACTTTAAGTGTCCCAATTATCAGTCTATATTAGAAAAGATAATTGTGGGTATTATATTACAGAAGTCAGAAAATGACCTAATAATGAAATTTAGATCTGCTTTTAAGACTTCATTGTCACACAAACTGAAGACAACAATTCCTTGGGACTCCTTGGCATTCTGAGGTGCCACTATAATAATTTGATTTAAAAACTAAAGCCTATATTTTGGAATGTGTAAGATATATGTTGTGACTCTTTCTTCCTATTTCATAAATTTCAAAGCACCATAGCAATGAGTCTAAAACTCTTCCCACAATTAATCAACAATTGCCATGATTAATTATGAAATCATCAAAATGATTCTCTTTTTGTATTATGCTGGCAATGCACATTGTACCCCTGGGAGAAGATTTATTGGTCTGTCTTCCATTATTCACTTATGTATCTGTCTTTCATACAAAATTTTGAGCTCCTAGAAGGTAGATATAATGACTTACTCATTTACATTTCTCCTGTGCCTGACATATGGTTGCTTTGTATTAACAGATGGTAAGAAACACTTATTGAATTAAACTTGGTAGACTATATTGCCATATTGCACAGGCAAGATACTTGACATTCTACAAATCCAGATTTTAATTGTAGACATCCAACTTAGCCTACTATCTCCCTCACACACTTCAAAAAATAATGATCTTTTGATTCATTGTTAAAAATCTGAAAAGAAAAGGAAGTAAGGTAACATGGATGAAGCTTATAATAGATTCTTGCTTACTTTCTGACATATCTTTGGGATTCAATGTACTCTTCAAGATACTATCCTCTAACTCCAGAGAAATAAATGTGCTTGTACCTTCTCTTCTCTGTCACCATTAGACAGTATGACAGGAAAGCAATGTGGGGTAACAGTGACACTGAAGCCTTGGGGACCTCCCTGCCTAGATTTCCACCTCAATTGCTATACATATTCACTGAAGGATTTAAGTCAGTCTACAAAAAAAAAAAATAGGTTTCATGTTCTCATAGTTAAGTGAAGGTAGTGTGCACTTGTTTGATCATTTTGAGAAATAAATGAGATAGCTCACTGACATGAGTTAGTAAACCATCATAGGGCCTGAAATCTAGTAAGTGGTTAATCAAGGCAAAAACCATGAATCTTGAATTGTTATCATAGTCCTTAAAATAAAGTAGATATGCATTAAATATCTGTTGAAAAGATGAGTTTTCAATTGGTTTGAGATAGGTCTTCATGGTTTTATTTAAACTCATGTCACAAATTCCATATTTCACAAATAATACTCATTCAAAAAATACAATACAAACTAGAAAATAAAGTTTTATCCAGCCATGAATACAATTAACAATTAGTATGTCTTAGTATGTCTGTTCGGGTTACTTTTTTGTTGCTGTTTTGTTTTTCAAGGTAGGGTTTTTCTCTAGCTCAGGCTGACCTGGAATTCACTATGTAGTCTCAGGGTGGCCTCGAACCCATGGCATTTCTCCTACCTCTGCTTCATGTGTTGGGAATAAAGGCATGTGCCACAGCATTTTTAAGACCATGTAAAGACTAGTATTCTGATAGTGATATCCAAAATTCTAAACAACCTGGGCAAATAGCCTACAAATTACCATTTTCTCTTATTTAATGTGTTTTAATAAACCACAGTCCAAAACAAGAGGCTCTGGTCAATTCAGATTTTCGGAAGAACAAGCTATTGGCAGAATACATTCTTTTCTTCCCTCTGAGTCTGTGAGCCTGTCTTCCTGAGTGTCTGTCAGCAGAATAACGGAATAGATTTTCTTATCAAAGTCAATTAACAAACCAAAAGGATGAAAAAGAACCAGACCTCAAGACCATATGTTAACATTCTTTTCTACATTTATATGTTAAAATGTAAATAATGTTCTTATTATGTAAAAACATGAAACCTTAGCTACAAGTAAATAACATCATTGGAAACTAGATAGGATTATGATCCCATATATCTAGCATATTTAATTTTATATAAAATATCTTATTTCATTCCAAATGCAAATATATTAAATTAGTGAAAGAAATCTGAAGAATAAATTAGGATTCCTAATACTATACTGTCTAAAATATATATTACAACTCAGCAGAAATATGTGTTCTCTAGATAATAAAAATGGTAAAATAATGTGGTAAAATAAATCTTAAGAGCTACCCTACTATAAGCAAATTGAAATATATCAGACCAATATTTTAAAAAGAAAATAATTTTCCTTAAAGCATTAATCCTTGTAAGCAAATATCTATTTGGTAGGCCGCTATCACTGATGAACAGAAGAGACTTTCTGGAAAATAAGTAAATATTTCTAAGAGATAAATGAATATAGACAGCTCTGTTACCATGATATCTAATCCTGTTAGAATTATGCTGTGTGAATACCAAAGATGATTCTACATTTAATTTTAAAAAGATAAATCTTTTTCATTTAAGTTTACAGAGTTAGGCCACCATAAGTCACTAAATAGCAAGTAAAAATAAAAATAGCATTTATGACATCTGTTTGACATACAAGTTAGCATGTGAGCCTAAAACTCATTTATATCAGTACAATGATGACCCAACATGTCAGGTGAGATGAATTTACCTTCAAATTGGCCAGTGAATCTGAGACATGTTTTGCTCCCAGATGAGTTCATTTCCTTCCATTGGTATAAAATGACCTCCCAGAGGTAAAATGTCACTCCAAGGGTAATGGAAGGCTCTTACCTTGGCATATGAAACCCCTTTCTTCGTAGCCAGCATTGCAGGAGCACTTGCCAATGGGGACCAGCCATTCTCCCTCTGTGCTGCAGTACATCCGGGGAGGGTCTTCCTCCTTGGAGTTATTGACACAGGACCCCCTCACCTCCACCAGGGACTGGGAGTCCATGGGCACTGTGTCTGGAAACATAGCCAGGTTCTTCACTGTAAATGGGCACTTTTTGAAGTACACTCTCACAGACACCAGGGCCACACAAGCCCCGACATCCTGGAAGGCCAAATAAAATCCCTTTTTGTTGACAGGCCCCACTTCTCTAATCTCAGTGTTGAGTTTCAGAATACGGTCCCCGAGATCCATCTGGGTGAAGCTTTCATCAGCTGCAATGGTGTCGATTTTGGTAAACTGATGCTCTCGGAATTTGACGCCATGGTCATCATCAGACTCCATGTAGTACAGGTTGAAAGTCTCCTTGCAAGTTCCCAAAACCAAAGGAATGCTATTGCAGTCCCGGAGAGTGAATTTGAGCTCCACATAGATCTTCTGAGCTGAGTTCCTGGGGACCCAGTTTGTTCTCAGCCAATTATTTTGACTATGATCCATGACATTGCACACCTGATAAGTCCTGATGGGTGTGTAATGTTCATCCACACCACTGATCTCTTCCCACTGAAGAATCAAAGAAAAGAGACAATTAGTGATGTAAGCACAAAGAATAATAACAAATGAGATGAGAGGGCCAAAGGCATCACAGAAAAGAAAATAAGCAACTTCCATGTTACTCGTGTTAAGAAATGAATATTCCCTTTCTATAATTTTGGATTATTAAAATAGAGGATAAGAATTTATTGATACAAAATTGTTCGTGATTTTTATGCATGCTTAACTTGCATTGCAGGTTTTTTTTTGGCTGTCAAGGCAAAGATCATTTTTGAAGTTCATTGTACCTAGTGACATATCCTGGCCTCATAAACTCAAGTGAGCCATACACAAAGACAGAGAATGAAAACTATTCACCTATCGAATTACCAAAAAAAAAAAAAGATATCATAAAAAGTGCTACTTATTTTAATCAGTTTGATCATCAGGCAGGCAAAACCAAAGGTAAACACTTGATAAAGCAAATTGGCTTTATTGTTGCATGCAAGATCATCTCAACAAAGGAACAAATTTGCATTATTTTCGCTAACCCTAGAAAACATGTACACAGCCAGGTATAGTGGGCATGTCTTTACATCTTTGATCCAGAATTCTGGAGGCAGAAGTACAAGGATTGTCATGAGTTAGAGGCTAGCCTTGGACTAGAGTGAATTTTAGGTTGGCCTGGGCTAGAGTGAGAGCCTACCTCTAAAAAAAGCATCAATAACCAAAAAGAAATAATGCACACAACAATTTTTTGTATCTTAATATAAGTAAAGAGACTATTCTACATAGTATTTTTAATAAGCAGCAATATATCATTTTCAGACATTCATTATGTGTACTAATTGTATAGGAAGCTCTCACAAGACACAAAGAGTGGTCTCAGTTCTTGGCATTTCACACTATGCTGTCCATAGTAATAAAGGGACATTCAATGCAAAATTAAATTATAAGATTAATATCAGAGAAAGAATGAGGAATACACTTGGGAGGATGAAGAAATCTTTATTGTTAAATTACAGCATCCTGGAGAACAGTAAGCTAGGGGTTCGTTGGTTCTCCAGTGACTTACAAAGAAAAGAGCTTCCATGTCTGCTTCCTGTGACAATCTCATAGACAGTCACATAGCAATGTGCATTTTTAAAACAATAAATCAATTTAATTAACTTTCTACATTTTTCAATCAAGATTTCTTAATAATAGATGTTTCCAATTTGATGAATCTTTTGCAAAGCTATAAACATGATTCAACTAAGCATTCAACAGCACGTCATGTAGAGATTTTCATGTTTTATGTAAAATATGATTTTAAGTTTGTATTTCACTCTGTAGTTTAAGTCTGGCAAGCTCCCACAAGTCCTTGAATGCAGAGGTATAAATTGCACGAAGAGCATGCAAACAGCACTGGCATGCTTTGCACATCAAAGGTTGCACAGAGCAATTATCACTTCATTAATTTGTAATGAAGACCAAATTGTCTGTAAGTGATGGTAAGTTGGCATGTCCATCCATTTGCAAGAACAGCAAGTCTCTAACTCTCACAATCGCTGAGGAATGGAGACAGGAGAAATAAAACCTCCAAGTGAACACTTTGTTTTTATTGCAGCCACAACAAATGTCATTAACTAAAGCTGCTGTTGAAATGGCATGCTTTATACATTTAAAGAATACCCAGCTTTGCCACATCTTTCTCCTTTCTGAGCTAAAGTGTAATGTTCATAAAATATTAGAGACATTTACTGCTACAGGAATGCCCTAAGGCAGGGATGGGAAAAGATAACAGGTAGCAGGAAAATCCATGCACAGAATTTGACAATACAAAGCATCTTTGTCCTCATTTTATTAATCTTTCTGCAGATGAGGGCATAGATATAGGAAAACCTCAAAATATTTCCTTAAATTCACTAAATTAACAATTCTGAGACTCAGCCTGTATTTAAGATGCCTCCTCACAGCTTGTATTATCAGATGACAGAGAACAGAGTTGAGGGCTGCGTTGAGTTTGGTTCTAGATCATTGTAACTAGAGGACACCATGTGTCTCCATGCTCTCCTTGGAGAGGTCATTCGGAAATCTGTTCCTAGATAAAAAACGCACCAAGTTTCAGCAAAGAAAGTACTGGGTGCCAGAGACTCTGTTTAGATTTTCTAAAGGCCACACAGCTTTGTTACTTTAGCCTGACATGTTCATTAACAATATTTTTAATAATCAATTGCCTTTTAATCTCTTAACTACCATTCCTTGATTATAGTAATAGTTTATTTTTATTGACATTAATTTCTCTCATAGATAATATTTTCAGTGAGTCCCTAATAGTAAGGGAGAAGGTTACATTTTATGTAAGGTGGGAGAAGCCACAGTATACTCTGTGTAGAAACTACTAGGTTTGAGGAAACCTAGTAAGAAAGCGAGAGAGATAACTAATTTACCTTAAAAGTCAAAAAATAGTTTCCTTGAATTATGCCGATGACAATAAAAATAAAATGAGAACAGCAGTCTTATGTTACCTGTACATTACAGTGGTTACTAAGGAGCCCAAGTTATCTACTTCATAAAATGCTAATAATGATTAATTTTGTATCTAATAATTGTGATATTCAGTGGGTTCATGTTGTTTCTTGCTTCACTCATCCTTATTCCTCTACTCCCTCTTGTGCAAACACACAGACATCATAAAATTACATGTATATCCAAGAAATATTTGAGCACTTACTAAGCAGCAAAATTTTCATATATATATACTTATAATTATATATAAGTATATTATTATATAAAGTATATTATATAATTATATTATATACTTATATATTTATACATACTCATATATATGAATAGATATCTATTTATATCTATATTTATATTTATATCTATTTATATATACTTATATATAAATATACATATTTATATAACTTTAGTAATGCATCATATATATTATAGTAATGCCATTGTTAAATTTGTAGGTATAGATATGTCTGCAAAATAATTTTATTTCTATTTATTCAGTTTTACAAGCCTAATCTAATCTTAAAATTATGTATATACATGTGAGCATACACTTGGATATAATATTTCTCAGAGGGCAATATAAAATTTGAGTAATGCATGTGAATTATGAATAGAACCATAGAATATTTTTGCTTGTGTGGGTGTCACATCAGCACTCTGATTGAGGCCAAGGGATGGGAGGAAAAAACAGGGGGGGTTGGATGTCAGGAAGTCAGCATTAAGGAGGAGACAACAGCCAGGATCTCAGTTTAGAAATGTCCAGATGGGAAGTGGCAAGCAAATTCAATAATAACTACTATCCCACCACCCACTTTTAAACTTTAAATATCCAGTAGAAATTTCCTAGTAATATTAAAATTGTCTCATTGAATAGAAGGAGAGAAACAGCCTAGTTTAGGTGATGTGTATTGACCAGAGCAGAAAAGCTGATAAAAGAAATGACCAGAAGTTCTCAATGAGAAAAGGCAGTGAGAGGTTTGAAAGGCAGCACCTAAGTTAAGAATGAAGTGACAGCAGAGAGGGATTCTGAGACACAGGATGCAGGACTTGGTAACTTCTGTAATTATGAGAGGAGACTCTATATACACTGTCTCCATAGAACTCCAGTCACCTATGACTACCTGGCATGGATTCTGCCTCTGCTCAGCTCTGAATTGGACTTAAGGATACTTTCATTTTTCTTCTCCGTTATTTAGTTTCATGATATCCTCTCCCTAGACTAATGGAAGAAATGTGTAAGTCTCATTTCAACCATGCTGGGTGGTCACTCTAGTTACTTACCTGTCAGCAGGATCTAAGACCTGTTGACACTTCTGTAGACAAATGCCTGTGTCTCTACCTGTGGAATGACTAATTTTCTTGTTTCAATGGTTCACAATTCTGGCCTGCTATTAACTTAAAAATTTTATAAACATACTTCCTGACAGGTCTTTCCGAATATTTTTGTCATGGTTTTGTTTTATTTTCAGTGACCTAGTTAATTTAAACATGCCCTCATGTTTGAGAATCAATGAATGCCATTTACCCCTTGGTCGCTGGGAATATGTCTTCCTAGGGGGGGATGACTTCAGAGGATACTATGAACTTCCATAACTTCTACATCCCTAATTGCTCTGTGAGGTGTGTTCATACTTCTAAATCCCTATATGCATTGTGCAGTGTGTTCATCTTTCTTCACATCCGCTTTTGCACTCCAGATTTGCAAGGCCTTTGCATACTTTACCCTGAAACCCAAATGAATGACCTCCACTTCTACCTCCCACAAGGGATTGTAAAATAGTATTACAGCAAACCAAGTAAAGATGGTTCTATTGCTAAGTGGTGGGAAGTGTAAAACAATAGCATCAATGAATACATGCAAACAGTAACCAGGGTGTTGATGGGCTACTGTCCACAATGCAACTTTCTAGTATGAATGAAACAAGATTTATTTCACATCTTCTTTTTCAATAATTTTCTAAAGATTGATAGATTTCCTCTATTATGTTTTCTGTGTTGATTTTTAAAATAAAAGATGTCTTATCCATCTCGGCATGCACATATTCAATATTTGAATGTATGAAATCTACACTGGAAGCAATTTGTAATAAGAATATAAATAAAATTATGATGTTTGTTATTCAGAAATTGATATCAGGCAGAGGCAGGGCTGTCACACACAACTGATGAAGGTCTACTGTCTATTTGATGTACCATTAGGGAAGGAAGAATTGTTACCATAAGGAAAGAGCCAGCAAATAAATAAGGAGGAAATGGAAAGGTAGGCTGGCTAGTACTTACACCAGTGTAAATATGGAGGGCATACCAGAGGAGAGAAGGAACAATTGGAAGATGACTTAGGACAAAAATTCTTAAATTATAAGCCTTCCACAATGCCTGGAAGGCAAGGGAATATGCAAGCAGTTAGAACAGAAAGTCCTGACAACATTTGGGAAATATGGGCTGGTGTGTCTCTACCTCATTTGCTTCTATTAGAAACTACTAGAGAGAGGTTCGTTGTGAGACACATACTGGGCACTGGCACTCCAGAAGAAAGGTAGGAGCAAAGATCCAGAATTCTTTAGACAATCTCTGCTGAGAGAATACACACTCATCATTTCCCAAAAGAAGATAGGTTCACTTCATTTTAGGAATGTATTTTATGTATGTCACCATTTTATTATAATTTTTTGCCATCAAAACATCTTTTAGTAACACTTCATCTTGAAAGATGTCATATAACTGGGGGTGAAAAAAACAGACTTTTTCCCATGAAAATAAGTAGATTTTTAAAAATATTCCTCTGAAAATATGTCAATTAAACTCTCTATATCTCCTTTCAAAAGCAGTCAACTTTTATTGACTAACTATGATGTCAAACACTAAAGCTAATAGTAAAGAAGGCGATGGGTATCTGCTCTTACAGCACACGGTGTCTAACAATTTAATACATTGCTATTCTAGGTAAGATATATGCATTTGTTTCCTTATTCATTATACTTTCTTTCTTATATGTTCTTGGGTTTGGATCAGTTTTCCTTCCCAAGCATCTGTGCCTAAAACCAACTTCATATCCCATAGATATTTACTAAAATTAAATGTCATATGATGTGCCAAGCCAAGTATGAAGTATATATATAACAAGGCATAGAAATGTGCTTTTGGTCACTTACATAAGTAATTTGAATTTGAAAAAAAGGTACTTGAGGTATTTATATCCTTGACAGTGGCCTTAACTGACTGAACATCAAATTCATGACATGTTTATTTTAAAAGAAAGAGTGACAGGGAGTTCAATTTCTAGAAACTATGTTTCACTAAATTTGTGGTAAAGATTTTTGGGATTTATGATGCAAAGAATGTTGTAATATAAAGAAAAAACTTGAAATCCTAGGATCTTATGGCAAAAGAAAATAAAACATTTTTAAAATGAAAGAAAATGCTTAATGACATGATAATAATGTAAAGTCAGAGGAATAGCTGTGCAACATATATGATGCATTAACATATAAAATTTACCTGAAGTATATGATACCAACATTCAATATTATCAACTTTTTTTTAAAAAATAGGACTTTTAAATTTATTTTCCCATGAGGTTACAAAAGACAATATTTAACCAATGATAAGAAAAGTTTCAGGTGTATTAGAGGGGTTATCTTTACTAAATGATGAAAAATTTCTAATTTTTATGTGAAGGAAACTTTAAATCTCTAAACATAAAAATTTTCATTATATGAAATTTATATCAACCAAGAGGAAGTCCAACATGTTTAAAAGTTATATAACAAATTAGTAATTATCATATAAAAAACAAATAAAAACAATGATATATCACCAGAGATTTTCTCTGTTCATATATAGCTAAGTGGATGTACATTTGTAGAATAAATTTCTGTTATATATTATGGAGTAGGACATGTTTCCAATTCTTGAAAAAGTGTTCACGGTGAAATTGTCTAATAAAAAGGTAATTTCAGAATTCAGTATAACTGCTTGAAAGTGATGGGAGAAAATTCCATGCACATTGGCTTAACTTGTCTAGACAGAAAAGTGCTAAGAATGACATTGAAGGACTTATTACGAATGCCCAACAACTTAGAAATTAATGCCTAGCAGCGATAGCCATATATTTCATATCAGTTGTGAAATTCATGCCATTTCCTGCTACAATAGTAGGTCACAGCCACTGCCATAGTTAGCAATTTGCATGGAGCCCTCGCAGTGATGGAAATGAGATTACCTCATGTCACTCTGGATCGTATGCTCAGTTTTACAGATCTTGAGAAAGCAGGTTTACATGTTAACCAAATAATTGTTCTTCCTGAAGAATGTCAGAAATGGATGCTGCCTTAGAGAGCCAACGCTGGAAGCACATGACCTTCCTTAACTGCTCTTCTCACAAGAGTAGCAGCGGGATTCAAGAAACTTCCAGGCTCTTCTCATTGGCACAGAAGTAAATTGTCCACTTAAATTAATAATAACTTTGTGGCACATAGCAAACAGTGACCCATGCATTACTCAGCCAAAGTTAAGTTAACCAAGTGTGTCACTGAAATACACGGATTTTTTTTCTTCCTTATAAAAAGACTGGACCCAGGAGAAGGAGGAATGAAAATCAACAAAAATTAATTTCTTTTAGGAATGCAAGAATGAATAAAATCTAAATCTCTGTATGTCAACTAAAAAAGTAAAAAAAAAATTAAAAGAGTATTTATTTTTAATTCAAACTTTCCATAGTTTCTATCCTTTTACCATAAATTTACTTAAGGCCACTGCAGTTTCTTAGTATCAACTTATTGTATTGCTTTGAAATTCAATAAATATAATTCATAAGTTCACTGAATATTTGACTAGTCTGCATTTTAATTATTAATGAATCTCCTATCTTTTATTTATAATAATTTTGCTCTCCTTTTTCTAGCAAAAGTTTTGCCAATATGATTCCCCACTTTATCAAGTTGTATAGTTTTGTGACTTTTTGTCCTTTTAAAAGCTGTTATTTGATCTGGTATAACAGTTAACATTGTTTTATCCACTTTGCCCTCACTCCCATTTCCCTGGGGCCCTGAGCAGGGGTTATGGATGTCACTGTGGGGTCATGATGGACTTGGTCAGTTTCTGTGAGGGAGTGGTTTCACTGTTGATTTCTTTTTTAATTCTCTTTTTAAAAATAACAATATATACTCTGTCTATGACACTTGACACTTGAAATATTGTATAGCATAGTAAACATGAACTTTATTTTACATTTTTCCTCCACACTGGACAGTTATCCTATGCCAAAAGGAAGAAGACAGTTGTAACTTTCTGGGAGGATTGTTTAGTTACCTAATAGGAAAGTGACAGGAAGTGTTCATCTGATGATTACCTACTAAGTAAAGATAGTGTTCACTAAGACCCTGCATCCTACCACACTTCCTGAGACTTTGATTATCATAAAGATGAAAAAGAAAGAAGTATTCCTGCTTCTGAAAAATTATAAGAATGGAGGGAATATGTGGTATATCTAATGTTAATCATTTATCCTAACTCAACAGAAATGGGAGGGAGTGTCTCTTCTATGCTCTGGCCACCACCAACAGAGAAAAACTATAAACTATTAGCATTATAATGGAGTTATTTTATTTACATGAAAGAGAATAATAAGTAATACATAAAACACATACACATACACATACCCAGACACACACACAAACACACACACACACACACACACACACACACACCACATACAAACACCCACACTGCCCTAGTGTGAAATCCAAAAAAATGGAATAACAGTTACATTGTACTTTAGGCAAGAAATTTAAGGATGAGTAGTATTTTGATTTTCTCTAGCATTTTCCTTTCCCTTTCTGGGAGAATAGAAACACAATGTGAAATCTTTCTCTTCAGGAATCTTATATTCCAGTGCCAGGAAGGAGGAGGTTGCAAAAGACTATATCATAGGCAGGGAAGGGAATTGATATTGAAAGGAAATAAAATCACAACTATTCCATTCAAGTGAATTCATTCATCAATACTTATCAAACATCTCTTATGTATCAACCACTCTTAGCAGCTGAAATTATGCCAGTGAACATAACCTGACATCGTTCTCTTCAGCAGACTTACAATCTAGTGAGAGAAAGAGGTGCACAGATAGATGGTAGAATACAATTTCTGCAAGACTGGTATGTTTTGTGAAGAAGAAATGAATGATACAGGGAAAAGGGATAATTGTGTTTCTAGTAAAGAAGGAAGTATTAGAATGTCCTAGAAAGATTTACTAAGATGATGTCTTGACTAAAGATTTTTAATGGATGACTCACAGACAGCAGAAGAATGCGTGGGAAGTATTTTAACAAAGTAATATAGACACAAGACAAAGGCTAGAGAAGCAAGAAGTCCCAGGGAAGAAACCCTCTGGAGGTCCTATGAATAAGGAGGGAGATGGCTGGACTGAGTGGGAAAGTGAGGGGTTGGAGGAAATGAAGTCTAATCTTGGGTCTGAGCAGAGGAGTGGCGAGACTCTTTTCTTCAAATGATCACTCATATTACTATAAAGTACTGGGGCATAAGAGAGGTGCAAAATGATTTGCAGATGGTTTAGAATAGAATAGCATATTTTGTCTCATCACTAAGATACTGGGATCAAAGGCATGTTAGAGAGGTTGCATTGATAAGAACACTTCGGGAGGATGAGAGAAAAGACAGAAGCAATAGAATCAAGTTGTTGCACGTTGCTGATGGATGGTGAGGGGAATTTGTTCACTTTGCTCACTATTGGGGTCAAGTGTGCAGAATGGATCCCACCATCTGTCATTGGCTGAGTAAATGAACTGATTAATTTGTGAATGAATTTGGAATTTCATATTTGCTTTGAGCCAGGTGAAAGTGTTAGGAGGACCCGAAGATTTAAGCTAGCACTTGATAAGCATATCAACCATTTCATGTTCTCAGTGGTGGGCTTCCCCAGTACTGAAATATCCCATATTGCCAGTGCTGTTCCAAAGTAATCCTGTCGATGAGGTAAGGGAAGCTTAGCAAGGGCAAGTGTCAACATGTGGCTTCATAAAAGTTGGGTATAAAGGCTCTAGATGGTATTATAACTCAGTACTGTTGAACTACAAAATTTCCTATTTTCCACTAATCTGCATTAGTGTTTAGGGAATAATGACATTAACAGAGAAATCATCAGCACCAGTGCTAAAAAGTAAGGAGAGAAAAAGGATCAGTTTGTAAATATAATATGCATAATATTACATATATAAAATAATGATATATAAAATATATGCAGTCTGCTATGTCCACCTGGAGCACACATTTTTAAATTATATAAATCATACCCATATCATGAAAGAAAATTTAAGACTAGAAATCCAGTACCTCATTACAACTTTTGTAATACTTAAGATGCTTTGAAATATAAAATAATAGTGTAAGAAATATAGTTTAAGAAAGCATCTCTTGAAGGCTTTTATTTAGAGCCTAAAAGTGAAAGAGACCTGGTAAGACAAATGCAAATATAAAAATTGCTCTTTGCAACTGTCCATTATGAAATGTCCCCACATCAAGTATATATTTTTTAAGTTAGGCATATTTTTTTTTTACTTCTGGGAAAGGAGTAATTACAGAAGTGGGAGTGGAACAGGGGCCACACTGTCACAGACACCAAAGAAGACGAGTTTTAAGGACTGTGCATCTATTACAGAGAACAATTTAGAGTAAAAGACACGTGGTCTTCGAAGAATGAATTGGCAGGAAGAGGGATCTACCTGAAGAGGCTTCCTCATGGAGCACAGATTTTTTTCCCCCACATAAAAATGAGGCAGGAAGAAGAGAAAAGCAACAGCAGTAACTGTCTTCAAACAAACTGATTCTCAAGAGAAAGATTCAGTGGACTGTGAAATCTCTAAGGAACCATGGACTTTTGATATGGAGAGAAAACACAGAGAAGAAAGGAGGGAAGAGAAATAGTGAGAGAGAGGGTCAGAAGGAGAGATGGAGAGATGGAGAGGGTGAGGAGAGGAGATATGGAAAACCAGGATCACTCTCCTAATAAGGATTAGCATAGGCTCAAATCCAGCCTTCTTACTCTCAGTATTAGTGTGAGCATATGATATTCTGTTTCTGCCAATCTCATCTGAAAGTGGATTTTGGTAAAACATTGATCTACTAGTAATCAAAATGAAATGTTAACTGGAAGTTCCTCTGAGTTGAAAGTAAAGCTTAATAATTTTGAAACCAATGCAAAAAATATCACATTATTGTGTTTTTAAATGAAATATTACCTTCTTGAAATTACAAATTAAATGTGTATTGGTTTGTATATGACAAAACATATGTTTCAATATGGTCTAAAATATTAATACTTTGATGTTTATATTTTTGGGAAGAGTATTTTCAAATGGATTCAATCTTTTTTTTCAATTGTAACCTAAAGCAAATTACATATTAATAGTAAGTAATAAAGCTTCTACTTTGAAAATAATCATTTTTCCAGAAATATTTATACATATTTAAATTCAGTTATCTGAAAATATCTTATCATGCTCCATTAATAAGCATAATTTTTGTTTGCATGTGTCAGGGCAGAATGAAATAAGTATTAATAATGAACACATTTTAATATCCTCAGAGTACAAACATGGTTGAATATTATTTAAGTAATATTTAAATTGAAATTAAGTATATGGGAAATTTTTAAGAACAAAATGGCAGGTATCCACAAAAACATTAGAATTTGTAATAAAACTACTTGAAGGAAAATAATCCAATAAAAAAAATGATCTGGGCTAGAGTAGGAGCCTACCTCAAAAAAATTAAAAAATAAAAATTCAAAATTAAGAAGAGTTTTATAATCACAAATTGAAAATTTCATTCCCAGGTGGCATCAATATTCATGGAATAATAACAATACATGTTTTGAAATTTAAAAAATAATGAAAAAACATAACCAACTAGATAAACTGTAAAGATTTTTTTCATTCACAGTTTAATCATTTATTTATCTATAATATCTGATATTTCTATATTTTCTTTATGGCTAATAGAAAAAGAGTATTTCCAGATAATACATACTTTTGGACAATGTTATATTTTTATAATACACAACTGCAGGTAATTGCACCTTTATTTATCATTCATACAAACTTGCTTCACCTATCAACACCCAGATTCTTCTTTTCTGAGTTCTGCAGCTTCCTAAGCGCTACCTAGTGTGCAAGGCAATCCAAATGATACTTTGTCTGCTAAGATTTTCCTCCATCCTCAAAAGATTACATGATACTTTCCATCGCTTCCAAGGAGTTCTCCTGTGGCGTATATTGCTTAAGATACCCTTGATTGATCCATCTGTTGTCCTTCCCTACAACCACAGTCTGGAGATAATCTCCTAATAAGGAAGGGAGTTTTCCTTTGACTCACAGTTTTTGAGCCTCCAGTCCATGAATGTTCGTTCTACTGTTGGATGGGATGTGTGGCCTACACAAACACCCACTTCATGGCAAGTGTATCAATGGAAATGAGAGTGGAGCCGAGGCCTCATATAAAAGGCATGCCCTCTAGTCCCCAACCCCTAAGGACTTCACTGCCTCCCCATATACTGGGAACTGAGTCTTTTTTTTATTGTCCATAATGAGTTACATTATTTATTGGGCCAACAATGAGTTGTTATCCCCAATTCCCCAATGGCCCCCCTCCCCATCCCCAATCAGCTGAGTCTTTAATGCATGGGAATCTGAGAAATATTCAAAATCCAAAATAAAGCAAGTACTTTCAGCACTTTCTTCCAGAATGGTTATACTATCACTGAAGACAAAATTATATGATCTCTAGGAGCAGAGATCCTCTGTGGAGCTGTGGGTCATTTTTATTTATTTATTTATTCATTCATTCATTCATTTATTTTTACGACTTAAATATAAATTTATTGTCCATAATGAGTTACATTATTCAGTGGGAAAACAACGATCATTTAAGGAGACAAAATTAGTCACAAAAACATACAGCAGAGACCTAAGACCAGCATTTATAAGCCATGGAGAGAGAACTGTGCCAGATTTTCCTCACAGGCCTCAGAGAGAGCCTGTCCTGCTGATGCCTGGAGCTCAGACCTCCAGCCTGAGAGAATATCAGTGCTTTTACTTCTTATTTTTTTAACTCTGCTTTTATCTGTGACTTTTTAAAGTACTAATCTCAGGAACTTAGCTATAGCTACTCTAGAAAATAATATAGCATGCTCTAATACATCTACAATATTTAGAATCTTGGCAGTTTAAAAAAGGCTACGTCTATATATGACTAATGAGCTTGTTGTTATACTATTCCCATAGGTGACTGGTTTGTCTGTTCTCATAGATGTGGACAATAAACAAAGAGTATTGAAGAGAAAGATAATTTATCATAATTAGACCTGTCCAGAAAGATTCACTGTGTTTCCTCATGGAAGTTTCTTAGTAAGTATGAAAAAAGATGAGTAAAGAATGACCTGCTTTCAATGACATACATAAAATAAGATAAAGAGGCAAAAGCTTCAGGTAGTGATAAGCATTAAAATGTCCAGCCACTGCAGATGGAGGGATCTTAGACTGTGACCAGGAAACAGTTTAGAGTTCAAGTTTCTGTACAACTTAGTGTTGAAAATATGCTTTCAAATAAGAATAGCTGAGTTTAAAATTTGTTTTCCATTATGAAATCTGGGTGGAAAATAACAGGGCTCCTGAACAAAGAAAGACATATAAATAATAAATTGCACAGCATATTGGACAACATTAATGTCTTCCTACTATTCCATTATTAAAAATAAGAGCACTTACAACTGTGCTTTTGAAATAGTTGCTGAGTGGAAGGAAAAAAATTGCAAAATAAAGCAAAGTTTGTTTTGGAGGAGGGAATAAAAGCAATACGAAATGAAGAATTTAACCTAATTTGTTGGAAATAAGGACTTTTCTAGAAGAGAGTCATGGCTTAGAATGAGGTGGGTACTAGTATAGACTGTTATTTTACCTTCATGTTTATTTTTGTCTCTTTTTTCCTGCTCTCCCTCCCTCCCTTCCTTCTCTCTCTCTCTCTTTCTCTCTCTCTCTCTTTACTTTTTGTATCTTTTAAAATCAGGTCTTCCTACAGAGCCCCAGCTGGCCTAGAATTCATTGTGTAAACCCAACTAGCCTCAAGCATCTAGCGATCCTCCTGACTCTGCCTTCCAAGTGCTGGAATTACAGGCATGAACCAGCACCCGCAGCTAGTTTGTAGTGTTATACTTGCATTGAAGAACTGGACATAAATACTTGCTTGAATATTCTTGATAGAATCTCCCATTTCATTTCAATTTTAGTCTAAGATACATATTCCCCTTCATAATGTAAAACTTAATCCTTCTTCCTCTTTATATTCATGAGGAAAACTCATACTTATTTTATTCCAAAATTTTATAAACAGTTTCTATGGAAATTGGAATCCATGCAACCATTATATTCCAGGTATGAGCATCTTGTCTGGGGAGAAGAAGGAAGCACTTACTGTAATTCTGTATCCAGCCAACTCCAAGGCATTTACTGAGCAACTATTACGAGCCAAGACCAGTCAACTTGGGGATAGAGCCAGACAGAGAAAAACAGCAAAGTCCCAAGCTTTATGCAGCTTTCAAGAAGGGAAGAAAACTCATGATGAGCAATTAAGGAAGGTGAGAGGTTACTGGGTCAAGGGGCACCTTGTGATGTGAGATATCAGAATGTTGTGAAGCAGAAATTCATCAAACACAGGGAAAGTAACTTCAGGAGGAGTGTAACAGAGGAAGGAAGAGCAAGTGTCTGGATATGTTCCTTAGAAGAATAGACAGTACCCACACGAATAAGGATGGCCATAGGCTGTTGTAATCCAGAGGCTGAGGTTCAAGAGCAAGAAGCCAAATATATATAGTGTAATGATTTTCAACGTGCAGTGCATGGTATTAATTGAGAAATGAATGAAGAGAAAAATAAAAGACATTTTAAAAATCTGTAAAAATACTGGAATTTTTTTCAGTTATCAGAAATCAAAACTATTAGAAGAATATAAAAATAAATGACCAGTAAGAAAGGTAAACTACAACACTGCTGTCTTAATGACAAATGAAGACGTTTCTAGAACATTAGGTAATGACAAGTTTCTAAGTGAGAAGGATGACAAGGGCTGAGCCAGAGCATTTGGTAACATGGGTACAGGGTGTGCCTGCTACAGAGGAAGATCCCAGATGTTTATTGTATCCAAACATGTTCTATCTACTTACATTGTCAATAACATTTTGAAGAGATTCATGTGGCTATTAAAGGGACAGCAGAACATAAGAATGAATTCATTTATATTCATGATGTAAATCATTAATTTTTTTAAAACGAGAGAATATTTTCTATATGGCACATCTTTCTTCTTTATGACTAAACTAATCTTTTTTGTATTGCCCATTAAATTCTACATCTCTTCAGATTATTGGTATATTTCAGAGGTACAAGTGAAAATGTAAAGATAAGTAACAATGTCAGAGAAAACAAATTGAGGATCTGAGGACATGGGTCAGCAAGTAAGACCAGTGTTCGATCCCTAGAACCCATATAAATGGCTACACATATTATGCATGTTTTCACCCCCACTCCTGTGTTGAGGGGGGTAGTGACAGGAGGATCACTGAGCTCCCTGGTTAGTCAGTAAATACGGGGATCTCCAGAGTCAGTGAGAGACTCCATCTCAGGGAAATAGGCAGAAGACAGCAGAGAGCACCTGGCATCCTCCTGTTTCCTTATGCATGCACACAGAGTACACACATCTGTACAAGTGGTGAATACAGCCTCCACACACACATTTACTACACCTGGAACCACCACTCACTCTGTACATGCTCCAATGTCAAGGGAAAAGAAAACTAAATACAACAAAATACAGTGCTAAGAGTATTTTTAATGTTAACTAATTTGTAATAGACTTATTTTCTTACACATTTTCATTTTATTCCTCAGCCAGAACCAATCCTTTCATATGTCAAAGAGATATCTCACAGCCACCTATATCAGATATGTGTCTACTGTGACAAGAATATTGCTTAAATTAGATTAAATTAAATTAAATTAGATTAAATTAGATGCTTAAACATGTGTGCCTGCTTACACATAGACTATATATATATATATATATATATATATATATATATATATATATATGTAAAATCAATGAAAAACTTTGAGAAAAACACCAGTACATCAAAATAAGAACACCTTTATATTTATACTGATCCTTATAACCCAGTATTTATTCCTCAATTTAACTTAAACTAACAGTTAATATTATATTGGCAACTGTGCAAGAAACTTTATAAGTATTTACGTTTTGCAAGTTGCAAATATACAAATGCTTATTAAATTTATTAGTTATAAATGTCAGCTGAGTATACTGTAAGTAGATCCAACTTTTGAAAACACTAATATGTATAACAATATGAAAAATGCCTTCATGTATTAATCAAAGGAAGACCATGTGTGCAAAATATCAATGAAGAGAATATATATGGATCAAAGTATCATGAAAGCCAATTCATAATAGAAGGTATGAAAGTACACAAAAGCAGAAATTCATTATGCAATCCATAACTCAGTACTCTTAAGAATGGAAAAACTGAAAATTAAAGATTAAAAACATACCTCAGGTAACACAATTGAACAAATTTACTGAACAGGTGCATGACATATCCTTTCTTGGTTTAATAAGCCTTTGAAATTCTACACTTCTACACAATGGAATTTCCTCTAGAATTCCCAATTCGTGTTTTTCTATTGTCATTTACCTAAATGCTGAATCCACTGTGGAATCGGTATCCTAGGCTAAATGATACTGTAAAAATCACCAGCTGGCTGTGTTCACAATGGCACTTGTCCAGGTCTCAAATGTCTTATTTATATAAACTGGAATTCTGCCAGCTGTTTAAAATTGAAGGTTAATAAATGTAATTGGTATTCTATACACGTACAACTAACAGAATTAGAAAATACTTTGCAATGTAAAGTTTGATTTCTCATTTCACAGAATTGATTTTAGGGAAAAGGGTTTAAGGGGTTTTGTTTTTGAAATGATAAAAAAATACACATTTCTAAAAGAAGGAAATATCAACTAAACTGTGGGTGAATTGTAGCCTTCTGCTGGCTTTACTAAACCAAGGGTATTGACAGGTAAAACTTATATAACTGTCAAAGAAAAGAGGTACTTCAGCAGATTTTGGGTCTTTCAGATAAGGTGAAAGATATTATTGGACCCCTGCAGAGGTCACATTGTCAAGACATGAATTCCTTATTAAAATAGAGCTAAATGTTCCTAGTGAGGTTTATGTGAAAAGTAAGATGGAATACTTAATGTATTATATTAATAAAAATGGTATAATAGTGATTCTAGGTTTTCATTTCTAAAAACAAAAAGTG
Organism: Zapus hudsonius; assembly: GCA_004024765.1. Classification (NCBI taxonomy): domain Eukaryota; kingdom Metazoa; phylum Chordata; class Mammalia; order Rodentia; family Dipodidae; genus Zapus; species Zapus hudsonius. The sequence goes on along the minus strand of PVHP010001511.1, from coordinate 1,761 downwards.
GACAAACGCTAGTAGATAAGAAGGAAGAAAGGGGGGGTGATGGGGAAAGGAAGAGAAACCCAGAATTGTTTTAAAGCGTTACTTTTTGTTTGTTTGTTTGTTTGTTTTGGTTTTTCCAGGTAGGGTCTCACTCTAGCCCAGGCTGACCTGGAATTCACTACGTAGTCTCAGGGTGGCCTTGAACTCATGGTGATCCTCCTACCTCTGCCTACCGAGTGCTGGGATTAAAGGTGTGCACCACCACACCTGGCAAAACTTTACTTTTTAACAATGAGCAGAAAGAGGTTCTTTCGGTCAAAATATTACATTTTTCTTCTTCTTCTTCTTCTTCTTCTTCTTCTTCTTCTTCTTCTTCTTCTTCTTCTTCTTCTTCTTCTTCTTCTTCTTCTTCTTCTTCTTCTTCTTTTTTGAGGTAGGGTCTTACTCTTGCCCAGGATTACCTGGAATTCCTTATGTAGACACAAGCTGGCCTTGAACTCACAGTGATCTGAACTTCCTACTCTGCCTCCAGTGTAGAGATCAATGGCATTCTCCACCAAGCCCAGCTCCAAGACAACAGAATTTCTAGTTCTGAAATATTTCTTGTAATCAGGTTTCTTGTCAGTGTAAATGAATGTATCCCTGAATATAATGGCATATGAAATGTGAGCCATAGTGTCTGTGAATGGGATATGTGCTTTGAATTGCTCTGAAAGTAGAAAAGGAGACGAAGGAAAGCTGGAGAGAGGCTGGAGACCCGTGAGGAATAAACCTTGAGAGGCATTACTGCAGAAAGCAAAGCACCTTCTTCAAAGGTTAGGTACTGACTTCCCCACCATACATGTTAGCCGGCACCTAGGGGAAATACGGACATCCCATCTGGAAGTTACCTTTTTAATCCCACAAATCTAAAAGAGAATGTTGGATACATTTAAAAAGAAAAAAAAAAAACAGGAGAAAAAGTAGAACATTGCTGAGCTTTCTCACAACTTTATTACTGATGCTTCTTGAAATAAAATTTATATCAAGACTCGACATATTTTTTTGAGACAGGGTTACATATAGCCCAAGTTGACCTCAATGTGCTCAATGATCTTGATCTTCTATTCCTCCTAAATGCTGGGATTACAGGCATGCACCATCATGATTGGTCTTATGTTTGGATTTTAATCATGCATTTAAGTACATGCTTTCACAGAATACATATATAGATAAGGTACATCTTATCCTCATTTCAGAAAAAAAAAACAAACTGGAAATAAGAATAACACACTAACATTTGCTTATCTATTTTAGACTTAAATCAAGAGCATGCCTAAGGGGCTGAGGGGTGGCAAAGTCTGCAGGCCCAGGATCAAGTCCCAGTACCCAGATAAAGCTGGATGCACCTCTCTCCCTCTCTGTCTTTCTCTCTCCCTCTCTCTCTCCTTGCAATTGTATAAAACTATAAAAAGGAAGAACATGCCTTATGAGCCATGGAATAAATCTCTCTCTTGTTGAGACACACAAGATTTGAGCACACTGAGTAAGGAGATACTAGGAGCAGCACTCTCTGGCCTGACATCTCACTGTCTGCTGTGGCGCCTTTGTCCAAGCCCATCATCCTCCTAAGACACAGTCATCTTTATTAGAAACAGAGAAAAATGGCAAGCCCTATTCCAGTTCAAGATTTTCGTTCATTTTTTTCAGTGATCACAAGGGGTATCGGGAATTCTAGTATAAAGAGTTTGCCTTCCATGAGCAGTTTCTCTCATCGATTTATTTATTTATTTTTATTTAAAG